>CATIWC010002688.1:0-76967 GCA_948472305.1 Vicia faba | reverse complement strand
AAAGTATGTATGTTTATAGGCTTTTTTTTCTATTTATTCTGATTTATATTTTTAAGTTATTTATATTAACAATAAATTATTATAATTATTTTTATGTAGGAGAAATATAATAAAATATAGTATTAAGTATATTTCCTTAAGAAAATATAAGTATAATCATTACTAAAAAAAATTCAATATATATACACGGACAAAATAACATTATTATACTATTCGGCATATTTATTCTCATTGATTTTTCAATTTGTCAATTTATTTAACGTTACTTGAATTGTTAATTTACAAATGTTTAAGTGAAATAGACTTTTATATAGGTTTGTAGGCTAATCAGACATTAAAAATGACTAGGCTCAGATCTACAAATAAGCTTATAATAGATTAATGGTTCGTCTTAGACTTTGAATTTTTTAGCTCTCAGACTCAGACTTGATAAAACCTATCTCGGCCCAACCTATTTTTCAATTTATCGATTTATTTGTGAATTCATTGAAAAATAAGTCACACCTCTTTATAATTTGAATCTTCATAGGAGTTTGATTAAAAATGAATGAGTAAAAGTATGTATGTTTATAGGCTTTTTTTTCTATTTATTCGGATTTATATTTTTAAGTTATTTATATTAACAATAAATTATTATAATTATTTTTATTTAGGAGAAATATAATAAAATATAGTATTAAGTATATTTCCTTAAGAAAATATAAGTATAATCATTACTAAAAAAAATTCAATATATATACACGGACAAAATAACATTATTATACTATTCGGCATATTTATTCTCATTGATTTTTCAATTTGTCAATTTATTTAACATTACTTGAATTGTTAATTTACAAATGTTTAAGTGAAATAGACTTTTATATAGGTTTGTAGGCTAATCAGACATTAAAAATGACTAGGCTCAGATCTACAAATAAGCTTATAATAGATTAATGGTTCGTCTTAGACTTTGAATTTTTTAGCTCTCAGACTCAGACTTGATAAAACCTATCTCGGCCCAACCTATTTTTCAATTTATCGATTTATTTGTGAATTCATTGAAAAATAAGTCACACCTCTTTATAATTTGAATCTTCATAGGAGTTTGATTAAAAATGAATGAGTAAAAGTATGTATGTTTATAGGCTTTTTTTTCTATTTATTCTGATTTATATTTTTAAGTTATTTATATTAACAATAAATTATTATAATTATTTTTATTTAGGAGAAATATAATAAAATATAGTATTAAGTATATTTCCTTAAGAAAATATAAGTATAATCATTACTAAAAAAAATTCAATATATATACACGGACAAAATAACATTATTATACTATTCGGCATATTTATTCTCATTGATTTTTCAATTTGTCAATTTATTTAACATTACTTGAATTGTTAATTTACAAATGTTTAAGTGAAATAGACTTTTATATAGGTTTGTAGGCTAATCAGACATTAAAAATGACTAGGCTCAGATCTACAAATAAGCTTATAATAGATTACCGGTTCGTCTTAGACTTTGAATTTTTTAGCTCTCAGACTCAGACTTGATAAAACCTATCTCGGCCCAACCTATTTTTCAATTTATCGATTTATTTGTGAATTCATTGAAAAATAAGTCACACCTCTTTATAATTTGAATCTTCATAGGAGTTTGATTAAAAATGAATGAGTAAAAGTATGTATGTTTATAGGCTTTTTTTTCTATTTATTCTGATTTATATTTTTAAGTTATTTATATTAACAATAAATTATTATAATTATTTTTATTTAGGAGAAATATAATAAAATATAGTATTAAGTATATTTCCTTAAGAAAATATAAGTATAATCATTACTAAAAAAAATTCAATATATATACACGGACAAAATAACATTATTATACTATTCGGCATATTTATTCTCATTGATTTTTCAATTTGTCAATTTATTTAACATTACTTGAATTGTTAATTTACAAATGTTTAAGTGAAATAGACTTTTATATAGGTTTGTAGGCTAATCAGACATTAAAAATGACTAGGCTCAGATCTACAAATAAGCTTATAATAGATTACCGGTTCGTCTTAGACTTTGAATTTTTTAGCTCTCAGACTCAGACTTGATAAAACCTATCTCGGCCCAACCTATTTTTCAATTTATCGATTTATTTGTGAATTCATTGAAAAATAAGTCACACCTCTTTATAATTTGAATCTTCATAGGAGTTTGATTAAAAATGAATGAGTAAAAGTATGTATGTTTATAGGCTTTTTTTTCTATTTATTCGGATTTATATTTTTAAGTTATTTATATTAACAATAAATTATTATAATTATTTTTATTTAGGAGAAATATAATAAAATATAGTATTAAGTATATTTCCTTAAGAAAATATAAGTATAATCATTACTAAAAAAAATTCAATATATATACACGGACAAAATAACATTATTATACTATTCGGCATATTTATTCTCATTGATTTTTCAATTTGTCAATTTATTTAACATTACTTGAATTGTTAATTTACAAATGTTTAAGTGAAATAGACTTTTATATAGGTTTGTAGGCTAATCAGACATTAAAAATGACTAGGCTCAGATCTACAAATAAGCTTATAATAGATTACCGGTTCGTCTTAGACTTTGAATTTTTTAGCTCTCAGACTCAGACTTGATAAAACCTATCTCGGCCCAACCTATTTTTCAATTTATCGATTTATTTGTGAATTCATTGAAAAATAAGTCACACCTCTTTATAATTTGAATCTTCATAGGAGTTTGATTAAAAATGAATGAGTAAAAGTATGTATGTTTATAGGCTTTTTTTTCTATTTATTCTGATTTATATTTTTAAGTTATTTATATTAACAATAAATTATTATAATTATTTTTATGTAGGAGAAATATAATAAAATATAGTATTAAGTATATTTCCTTAAGAAAATATAAGTATAATCATTACTAAAAAAAATTCAATATATATACACGGACAAAATAACATTATTATACTATTCGGCATATTTATTCTCATTGATTTTTCAATTTGTCAATTTATTTAACGTTACTTGAATTGTTAATTTACAAATGTTTAAGTGAAATAGACTTTTATATAGGTTTGTAGGCTAATCAGACATTAAAAATGACTAGGCTCAGATCTACAAATAAGCTTATAATAGATTAATGGTTCGTCTTAGACTTTGAATTTTTTAGCTCTCAGACTCAGACTTGATAAAACCTATCTCGGCCCAACCTATTTTTCAATTTATCGATTTATTTGTGAATTCATTGAAAAATAAGTCACACCTCTTTATAATTTGAATCTTCATAGGAGTTTGATTAAAAATGAATGAGTAAAAGTATGTATGTTTATAGGCTTTTTTTTCTATTTATTCGGATTTATATTTTTAAGTTATTTATATTAACAATAAATTATTATAATTATTTTTATTTAGGAGAAATATAATAAAATATAGTATTAAGTATATTTCCTTAAGAAAATATAAGTATAATCATTACTAAAAAAAATTCAATATATATACACGGACAAAATAACATTATTATACTATTCGGCATATTTATTCTCATTGATTTTTCAATTTGTCAATTTATTTAACATTACTTGAATTGTTAATTTACAAATGTTTAAGTGAAATAGACTTTTATATAGGTTTGTAGGCTAATCAGACATTAAAAATGACTAGGCTCAGATCTACAAATAAGCTTATAATAGATTAATGGTTCGTCTTAGACTTTGAATTTTTTAGCTCTCAGACTCAGACTTGATAAAACCTATCTCGGCCCAACCTATTTTTCAATTTATCGATTTATTTGTGAATTCATTGAAAAATAAGTCACACCTCTTTATAATTTGAATCTTCATAGGAGTTTGATTAAAAATGAATGAGTAAAAGTATGTATGTTTATAGGCTTTTTTTTCTATTTATTCTGATTTATATTTTTAAGTTATTTATATTAACAATAAATTATTATAATTATTTTTATTTAGGAGAAATATAATAAAATATAGTATTAAGTATATTTCCTTAAGAAAATATAAGTATAATCATTACTAAAAAAAATTCAATATATATACACGGACAAAATAACATTATTATACTATTCGGCATATTTATTCTCATTGATTTTTCAATTTGTCAATTTATTTAACATTACTTGAATTGTTAATTTACAAATGTTTAAGTGAAATAGACTTTTATATAGGTTTGTAGGCTAATCAGACATTAAAAATGACTAGGCTCAGATCTACAAATAAGCTTATAATAGATTACCGGTTCGTCTTAGACTTTGAATTTTTTAGCTCTCAGACTCAGACTTGATAAAACCTATCTCGGCCCAACCTATTTTTCAATTTATCGATTTATTTGTGAATTCATTGAAAAATAAGTCACACCTCTTTATAATTTGAATCTTCATAGGAGTTTGATTAAAAATGAATGAGTAAAAGTATGTATGTTTATAGGCTTTTTTTTCTATTTATTCTGATTTATATTTTTAAGTTATTTATATTAACAATAAATTATTATAATTATTTTTATGTAGGAGAAATATAATAAAATATAGTATTAAGTATATTTCCTTAAGAAAATATAAGTATAATCATTACTAAAAAAAATTCAATATATATACACGGACAAAATAACATTATTATACTATTCGGCATATTTATTCTCATTGATTTTTCAATTTGTCAATTTATTTAACGTTACTTGAATTGTTAATTTACAAATGTTTAAGTGAAATAGACTTTTATATAGGTTTGTAGGCTAATCAGACATTAAAAATGACTAGGCTCAGATCTACAAATAAGCTTATAATAGATTAATGGTTCGTCTTAGACTTTGAATTTTTTAGCTCTCAGACTCAGACTTGATAAAACCTATCTCGGCCCAACCTATTTTTCAATTTATCGATTTATTTGTGAATTCATTGAAAAATAAGTCACACCTCTTTATAATTTGAATCTTCATAGGAGTTTGATTAAAAATGAATGAGTAAAAGTATGTATGTTTATAGGCTTTTTTTTCTATTTATTCGGATTTATATTTTTAAGTTATTTATATTAACAATAAATTATTATAATTATTTTTATTTAGGAGAAATATAATAAAATATAGTATTAAGTATATTTCCTTAAGAAAATATAAGTATAATCATTACTAAAAAAAATTCAATATATATACACGGACAAAATAACATTATTATACTATTCGGCATATTTATTCTCATTGATTTTTCAATTTGTCAATTTATTTAACATTACTTGAATTGTTAATTTACAAATGTTTAAGTGAAATAGACTTTTATATAGGTTTGTAGGCTAATCAGACATTAAAAATGACTAGGCTCAGATCTACAAATAAGCTTATAATAGATTACCGGTTCGTCTTAGACTTTGAATTTTTTAGCTCTCAGACTCAGACTTGATAAAACCTATCTCGGCCCAACCTATTTTTCAATTTATCGATTTATTTGTGAATTCATTGAAAAATAAGTCACACCTCTTTATAATTTGAATCTTCATAGGAGTTTGATTAAAAATGAATGAGTAAAAGTATGTATGTTTATAGGCTTTTTTTTCTATTTATTCTGATTTATATTTTTAAGTTATTTATATTAACAATAAATTATTATAATTATTTTTATGTAGGAGAAATATAATAAAATATAGTATTAAGTATATTTCCTTAAGAAAATATAAGTATAATCATTACTAAAAAAAATTCAATATATATACACGGACAAAATAACATTATTATACTATTCGGCATATTTATTCTCATTGATTTTTCAATTTGTCAATTTATTTAACGTTACTTGAATTGTTAATTTACAAATGTTTAAGTGAAATAGACTTTTATATAGGTTTGTAGGCTAATCAGACATTAAAAATGACTAGGCTCAGATCTACAAATAAGCTTATAATAGATTACCGGTTCGTCTTAGACTTTGAATTTTTTAGCTCTCAGACTCAGACTTGATAAAACCTATCTCGGCCCAACCTATTTTTCAATTTATCGATTTATTTGTGAATTCATTGAAAAATAAGTCACACCTCTTTATAATTTGAATCTTCATAGGAGTTTGATTAAAAATGAATGAGTAAAAGTATGTATGTTTATAGGCTTTTTTTTCTATTTATTCTGATTTATATTTTTAAGTTATTTATATTAACAATAAATTATTATAATTATTTTTATGTAGGAGAAATATAATAAAATATAGTATTAAGTATATTTCCTTAAGAAAATATAAGTATAATCATTACTAAAAAAAATTCAATATATATACACGGACAAAATAACATTATTATACTATTCGGCATATTTATTCTCATTGATTTTTCAATTTGTCAATTTATTTAACGTTACTTGAATTGTTAATTTACAAATGTTTAAGTGAAATAGACTTTTATATAGGTTTGTAGGCTAATCAGACATTAAAAATGACTAGGCTCAGATCTACAAATAAGCTTATAATAGATTAATGGTTCGTCTTAGACTTTGAATTTTTTAGCTCTCAGACTCAGACTTGATAAAACCTATCTCGGCCCAACCTATTTTTCAATTTATCGATTTATTTGTGAATTCATTGAAAAATAAGTCACACCTCTTTATAATTTGAATCTTCATAGGAGTTTGATTAAAAATGAATGAGTAAAAGTATGTATGTTTATAGGCTTTTTTTTCTATTTATTCGGATTTATATTTTTAAGTTATTTATATTAACAATAAATTATTATAATTATTTTTATTTAGGAGAAATATAATAAAATATAGTATTAAGTATATTTCCTTAAGAAAATATAAGTATAATCATTACTAAAAAAAATTCAATATATATACACGGACAAAATAACATTATTATACTATTCGGCATATTTATTCTCATTGATTTTTCAATTTGTCAATTTATTTAACATTACTTGAATTGTTAATTTACAAATGTTTAAGTGAAATAGACTTTTATATAGGTTTGTAGGCTAATCAGACATTAAAAATGACTAGGCTCAGATCTACAAATAAGCTTATAATAGATTACCGGTTCGTCTTAGACTTTGAATTTTTTAGCTCTCAGACTCAGACTTGATAAAACCTATCTCGGCCCAACCTATTTTTCAATTTATCGATTTATTTGTGAATTCATTGAAAAATAAGTCACACCTCTTTATAATTTGAATCTTCATAGGAGTTTGATTAAAAATGAATGAGTAAAAGTATGTATGTTTATAGGCTTTTTTTTCTATTTATTCTGATTTATATTTTTAAGTTATTTATATTAACAATAAATTATTATAATTATTTTTATGTAGGAGAAATATAATAAAATATAGTATTAAGTATATTTCCTTAAGAAAATATAAGTATAATCATTACTAAAAAAAATTCAATATATATACACGGACAAAATAACATTATTATACTATTCGGCATATTTATTCTCATTGATTTTTCAATTTGTCAATTTATTTAACGTTACTTGAATTGTTAATTTACAAATGTTTAAGTGAAATAGACTTTTATATAGGTTTGTAGGCTAATCAGACATTAAAAATGACTAGGCTCAGATCTACAAATAAGCTTATAATAGATTAATGGTTCGTCTTAGACTTTGAATTTTTTAGCTCTCAGACTCAGACTTGATAAAACCTATCTCGGCCCAACCTATTTTTCAATTTATCGATTTATTTGTGAATTCATTGAAAAATAAGTCACACCTCTTTATAATTTGAATCTTCATAGGAGTTTGATTAAAAATGAATGAGTAAAAGTATGTATGTTTATAGGCTTTTTTTTCTATTTATTCGGATTTATATTTTTAAGTTATTTATATTAACAATAAATTATTATAATTATTTTTATTTAGGAGAAATATAATAAAATATAGTATTAAGTATATTTCCTTAAGAAAATATAAGTATAATCATTACTAAAAAAAATTCAATATATATACACGGACAAAATAACATTATTATACTATTCGGCATATTTATTCTCATTGATTTTTCAATTTGTCAATTTATTTAACATTACTTGAATTGTTAATTTACAAATGTTTAAGTGAAATAGACTTTTATATAGGTTTGTAGGCTAATCAGACATTAAAAATGACTAGGCTCAGATCTACAAATAAGCTTATAATAGATTAATGGTTCGTCTTAGACTTTGAATTTTTTAGCTCTCAGACTCAGACTTGATAAAACCTATCTCGGCCCAACCTATTTTTCAATTTATCGATTTATTTGTGAATTCATTGAAAAATAAGTCACACCTCTTTATAATTTGAATCTTCATAGGAGTTTGATTAAAAATGAATGAGTAAAAGTATGTATGTTTATAGGCTTTTTTTTCTATTTATTCTGATTTATATTTTTAAGTTATTTATATTAACAATAAATTATTATAATTATTTTTATTTAGGAGAAATATAATAAAATATAGTATTAAGTATATTTCCTTAAGAAAATATAAGTATAATCATTACTAAAAAAAATTCAATATATATACACGGACAAAATAACATTATTATACTATTCGGCATATTTATTCTCATTGATTTTTCAATTTGTCAATTTATTTAACATTACTTGAATTGTTAATTTACAAATGTTTAAGTGAAATAGACTTTTATATAGGTTTGTAGGCTAATCAGACATTAAAAATGACTAGGCTCAGATCTACAAATAAGCTTATAATAGATTACCGGTTCGTCTTAGACTTTGAATTTTTTAGCTCTCAGACTCAGACTTGATAAAACCTATCTCGGCCCAACCTATTTTTCAATTTATCGATTTATTTGTGAATTCATTGAAAAATAAGTCACACCTCTTTATAATTTGAATCTTCATAGGAGTTTGATTAAAAATGAATGAGTAAAAGTATGTATGTTTATAGGCTTTTTTTTCTATTTATTCTGATTTATATTTTTAAGTTATTTATATTAACAATAAATTATTATAATTATTTTTATGTAGGAGAAATATAATAAAATATAGTATTAAGTATATTTCCTTAAGAAAATATAAGTATAATCATTACTAAAAAAAATTCAATATATATACACGGACAAAATAACATTATTATACTATTCGGCATATTTATTCTCATTGATTTTTCAATTTGTCAATTTATTTAACATTACTTGAATTGTTAATTTACAAATGTTTAAGTGAAATAGACTTTTATATAGGTTTGTAGGCTAATCAGACATTAAAAATGACTAGGCTCAGATCTACAAATAAGCTTATAATAGATTACCGGTTCGTCTTAGACTTTGAATTTTTTAGCTCTCAGACTCAGACTTGATAAAACCTATCTCGGCCCAACCTATTTTTCAATTTATCGATTTATTTGTGAATTCATTGAAAAATAAGTCACACCTCTTTATAATTTGAATCTTCATAGGAGTTTGATTAAAAATGAATGAGTAAAAGTATGTATGTTTATAGGCTTTTTTTTCTATTTATTCTGATTTATATTTTTAAGTTATTTATATTAACAATAAATTATTATAATTATTTTTATGTAGGAGAAATATAATAAAATATAGTATTAAGTATATTTCCTTAAGAAAATATAAGTATAATCATTACTAAAAAAAATTCAATATATATACACGGACAAAATAACATTATTATACTATTCGGCATATTTATTCTCATTGATTTTTCAATTTGTCAATTTATTTAACGTTACTTGAATTGTTAATTTACAAATGTTTAAGTGAAATAGACTTTTATATAGGTTTGTAGGCTAATCAGACATTAAAAATGACTAGGCTCAGATCTACAAATAAGCTTATAATAGATTAATGGTTCGTCTTAGACTTTGAATTTTTTAGCTCTCAGACTCAGACTTGATAAAACCTATCTCGGCCCAACCTATTTTTCAATTTATCGATTTATTTGTGAATTCATTGAAAAATAAGTCACACCTCTTTATAATTTGAATCTTCATAGGAGTTTGATTAAAAATGAATGAGTAAAAGTATGTATGTTTATAGGCTTTTTTTTCTATTTATTCGGATTTATATTTTTAAGTTATTTATATTAACAATAAATTATTATAATTATTTTTATTTAGGAGAAATATAATAAAATATAGTATTAAGTATATTTCCTTAAGAAAATATAAGTATAATCATTACTAAAAAAAATTCAATATATATACACGGACAAAATAACATTATTATACTATTCGGCATATTTATTCTCATTGATTTTTCAATTTGTCAATTTATTTAACATTACTTGAATTGTTAATTTACAAATGTTTAAGTGAAATAGACTTTTATATAGGTTTGTAGGCTAATCAGACATTAAAAATGACTAGGCTCAGATCTACAAATAAGCTTATAATAGATTACCGGTTCGTCTTAGACTTTGAATTTTTTAGCTCTCAGACTCAGACTTGATAAAACCTATCTCGGCCCAACCTATTTTTCAATTTATCGATTTATTTGTGAATTCATTGAAAAATAAGTCACACCTCTTTATAATTTGAATCTTCATAGGAGTTTGATTAAAAATGAATGAGTAAAAGTATGTATGTTTATAGGCTTTTTTTTCTATTTATTCTGATTTATATTTTTAAGTTATTTATATTAACAATAAATTATTATAATTATTTTTATGTAGGAGAAATATAATAAAATATAGTATTAAGTATATTTCCTTAAGAAAATATAAGTATAATCATTACTAAAAAAAATTCAATATATATACACGGACAAAATAACATTATTATACTATTCGGCATATTTATTCTCATTGATTTTTCAATTTGTCAATTTATTTAACATTACTTGAATTGTTAATTTACAAATGTTTAAGTGAAATAGACTTTTATATAGGTTTGTAGGCTAATCAGACATTAAAAATGACTAGGCTCAGATCTACAAATAAGCTTATAATAGATTACCGGTTCGTCTTAGACTTTGAATTTTTTAGCTCTCAGACTCAGACTTGATAAAACCTATCTCGGCCCAACCTATTTTTCAATTTATCGATTTATTTGTGAATTCATTGAAAAATAAGTCACACCTCTTTATAATTTGAATCTTCATAGGAGTTTGATTAAAAATGAATGAGTAAAAGTATGTATGTTTATAGGCTTTTTTTTCTATTTATTCGGATTTATATTTTTAAGTTATTTATATTAACAATAAATTATTATAATTATTTTTATGTAGGAGAAATATAATAAAATATAGTATTAAGTATATTTCCTTAAGAAAATATAAGTATAATCATTACTAAAAAAATTCAATATATATACACGGACAAAATAACATTATTATACTATTCGGCATATTTATTCTCATTGATTTTTCAATTTGTCAATTTATTTAACGTTACTTGAATTGTTAATTTACAAATGTTTAAGTGAAATAGACTTTTATATAGGTTTGTAGGCTAATCAGACATTAAAAATGACTAGGCTCAGATCTACAAATAAGCTTATAATAGATTAATGGTTCGTCTTAGACTTTGAATTTTTTAGCTCTCAGACTCAGACTTGATAAAACCTATCTCGGCCCAACCTATTTTTCAATTTATCGATTTATTTGTGAATTCATTGAAAAATAAGTCACACCTCTTTATAATTTGAATCTTCATAGGAGTTTGATTAAAAATGAATGAGTAAAAGTATGTATGTTTATAGGCTTTTTTTTCTATTTATTCGGATTTATATTTTTAAGTTATTTATATTAACAATAAATTATTATAATTATTTTTATTTAGGAGAAATATAATAAAATATAGTATTAAGTATATTTCCTTAAGAAAATATAAGTATAATCATTACTAAAAAAAATTCAATATATATACACGGACAAAATAACATTATTATACTATTCGGCATATTTATTCTCATTGATTTTTCAATTTGTCAATTTATTTAACATTACTTGAATTGTTAATTTACAAATGTTTAAGTGAAATAGACTTTTATATAGGTTTGTAGGCTAATCAGACATTAAAAATGACTAGGCTCAGATCTACAAATAAGCTTATAATAGATTACCGGTTCGTCTTAGACTTTGAATTTTTTAGCTCTCAGACTCAGACTTGATAAAACCTATCTCGGCCCAACCTATTTTTCAATTTATCGATTTATTTGTGAATTCATTGAAAAATAAGTCACACCTCTTTATAATTTGAATCTTCATAGGAGTTTGATTAAAAATGAATGAGTAAAAGTATGTATGTTTATAGGCTTTTTTTTCTATTTATTCGGATTTATATTTTTAAGTTATTTATATTAACAATAAATTATTATAATTATTTTTATGTAGGAGAAATATAATAAAATATAGTATTAAGTATATTTCCTTAAGAAAATATAAGTATAATCATTGCTAAAAAAAATTCAATATATATACACGGACAAAATAACATTATTATACTATTCGGCATATTTATTCTCATTGATTTTTCAATTTGTCAATTTATTTAACGTTACTTGAATTGTTAATTTACAAATGTTTAAGTGAAATAGACTTTTATATAGGTTTGTAGGCTAATCAGACATTAAAAATGACTAGGCTCAGATCTACAAATAAGCTTATAATAGATTAATGGTTCGTCTTAGACTTTGAATTTTTTAGCTCTCAGACTCAGACTTGATAAAACCTATCTCGGCCCAACCTATTTTTCAATTTATCGATTTATTTGTGAATTCATTGAAAAATAAGTCACACCTCTTTATAATTTGAATCTTCATAGGAGTTTGATTAAAAATGAATGAGTAAAAGTATGTATGTTTATAGGCTTTTTTTTCTATTTATTCGGATTTATATTTTTAAGTTATTTATATTAACAATAAATTATTATAATTATTTTTATTTAGGAGAAATATAATAAAATATAGTATTAAGTATATTTCCTTAAGAAAATATAAGTATAATCATTACTAAAAAAAATTCAATATATATACACGGACAAAATAACATTATTATACTATTCGGCATATTTATTCTCATTGATTTTTCAATTTGTCAATTTATTTAACATTACTTGAATTGTTAATTTACAAATGTTTAAGTGAAATAGACTTTTATATAGGTTTGTAGGCTAATCAGACATTAAAAATGACTAGGCTCAGATCTACAAATAAGCTTATAATAGATTACCGGTTCGTCTTAGACTTTGAATTTTTTAGCTCTCAGACTCAGACTTGATAAAACCTATCTCGGCCCAACCTATTTTTCAATTTATCGATTTATTTGTGAATTCATTGAAAAATAAGTCACACCTCTTTATAATTTGAATCTTCATAGGAGTTTGATTAAAAATGAATGAGTAAAAGTATGTATGTTTATAGGCTTTTTTTTCTATTTATTCTGATTTATATTTTTAAGTTATTTATATTAACAATAAATTATTATAATTATTTTTATGTAGGAGAAATATAATAAAATATAGTATTAAGTATATTTCCTTAAGAAAATATAAGTATAATCATTACTAAAAAAAATTCAATATATATACACGGACAAAATAACATTATTATACTATTCGGCATATTTATTCTCATTGATTTTTCAATTTGTCAATTTATTTAACATTACTTGAATTGTTAATTTACAAATGTTTAAGTGAAATAGACTTTTATATAGGTTTGTAGGCTAATCAGACATTAAAAATGACTAGGCTCAGATCTACAAATAAGCTTATAATAGATTACCGGTTCGTCTTAGACTTTGAATTTTTTAGCTCTCAGACTCAGACTTGATAAAACCTATCTCGGCCCAACCTATTTTTCAATTTATCGATTTATTTGTGAATTCATTGAAAAATAAGTCACACCTCTTTATAATTTGAATCTTCATAGGAGTTTGATTAAAAATGAATGAGTAAAAGTATGTATGTTTATAGGCTTTTTTTTCTATTTATTCGGATTTATATTTTTAAGTTATTTATATTAACAATAAATTATTATAATTATTTTTATGTAGGAGAAATATAATAAAATATAGTATTAAGTATATTTCCTTAAGAAAATATAAGTATAATCATTACTAAAAAAAATTCAATATATATACACGGACAAAATAACATTATTATACTATTCGGCATATTTATTCTCATTGATTTTTCAATTTGTCAATTTATTTAACGTTACTTGAATTGTTAATTTACAAATGTTTAAGTGAAATAGACTTTTATATAGGTTTGTAGGCTAATCAGACATTAAAAATGACTAGGCTCAGATCTACAAATAAGCTTATAATAGATTAATGGTTCGTCTTAGACTTTGAATTTTTTAGCTCTCAGACTCAGACTTGATAAAACCTATCTCGGCCCAACCTATTTTTCAATTTATCGATTTATTTGTGAATTCATTGAAAAATAAGTCACACCTCTTTATAATTTGAATCTTCATAGGAGTTTGATTAAAAATGAATGAGTAAAAGTATGTATGTTTATAGGCTTTTTTTTCTATTTATTCGGATTTATATTTTTAAGTTATTTATATTAACAATAAATTATTATAATTATTTTTATTTAGGAGAAATATAATAAAATATAGTATTAAGTATATTTCCTTAAGAAAATATAAGTATAATCATTACTAAAAAAAATTCAATATATATACACGGACAAAATAACATTATTATACTATTCGGCATATTTATTCTCATTGATTTTTCAATTTGTCAATTTATTTAACATTACTTGAATTGTTAATTTACAAATGTTTAAGTGAAATAGACTTTTATATAGGTTTGTAGGCTAATCAGACATTAAAAATGACTAGGCTCAGATCTACAAATAAGCTTATAATAGATTACCGGTTCGTCTTAGACTTTGAATTTTTTAGCTCTCAGACTCAGACTTGATAAAACCTATCTCGGCCCAACCTATTTTTCAATTTATCGATTTATTTGTGAATTCATTGAAAAATAAGTCACACCTCTTTATAATTTGAATCTTCATAGGAGTTTGATTAAAAATGAATGAGTAAAAGTATGTATGTTTATAGGCTTTTTTTTCTATTTATTCGGATTTATATTTTTAAGTTATTTATATTAACAATAAATTATTATAATTATTTTTATGTAGGAGAAATATAATAAAATATAGTATTAAGTATATTTCCTTAAGAAAATATAAGTATAATCATTACTAAAAAAAATTCAATATATATACACGGACAAAATAACATTATTATACTATTCGGCATATTTATTCTCATTGATTTTTCAATTTGTCAATTTATTTAACGTTACTTATATTGTTAATTTACAAATGTTTAAGTGAAATAGACTTTTATATAGGTTTGTAGGCTAATCAGACATTAAAAATGACTAGGCTCAAATCTACAAATAAGCTTATAATAGATTACCAGTTCGTCTTAGACTTTGAATTTTTTAGCTCTCACACTCAGACTTGATAAAACCTATCTCGGCCCAACCTATTTTTCAATTTATCGATTTATTTGTGAATTCATTGAAAAACAAGTCACACCTCTTTATAATTTGAATCTTCATAGGAGTTTGATTAAAAATGAATGAGTAAAAGTATGTATGTTTATAGGCTTTTTTTTCTATTTATTCGGATTTATATTTTTAAGTTATTTATATTAACAATAAATTATTATAATTATTTTTATGTAGGAGAAATATAATAAAATATAGTATTAAGTATATTTCCTTAAGAAAATATAAGTATAATCATTACTAAAAAAAATTCAATATATATACACGGACAAAATAACATTATTATACTATTCGGCATATTTATTCTCATTGATTTTTCAATTTGTCAATTTATTTAACATTACTTGAATTGTTAATTTACAAATGTTTAAGTGAAATAGACTTTTATATAGGTTTGTAGGCTAATCAGACATTAAAAATGACTAGGCTCAGATCTACAAATAAGCTTATAATAGATTACCGGTTCGTCTTAGACTTTGAATTTTTTAGCTCTCAGACTCAGACTTGATAAAACCTATCTCGGCCCAACCTATTTTTCAATTTATCGATTTATTTGTGAATTCATTGAAAAATAAGTCACACCTCTTTATAATTTGAATCTTCATAGGAGTTTGATTAAAAATGAATGAGTAAAAGTATGTATGTTTATAGGCTTTTTTTTCTATTTATTCTGATTTATATTTTTAAGTTATTTATATTAACAATAAATTATTATAATTATTTTTATGTAGGAGAAATATAATAAAATATAGTATTAAGTATATTTCCTTAAGAAAATATAAGTATAATCATTACTAAAAAAAATTCAATATATATACACGGACAAAATAACATTATTATACTATTCGGCATATTTATTCTCATTGATTTTTCAATTTGTCAATTTATTTAACATTACTTGAATTGTTAATTTACAAATGTTTAAGTGAAATAGACTTTTATATAGGTTTGTAGGCTAATCAGACATTAAAAATGACTAGGCTCAGATCTACAAATAAGCTTATAATAGATTACCGGTTCGTCTTAGACTTTGAATTTTTTAGCTCTCAGACTCAGACTTGATAAAACCTATCTCGGCCCAACCTATTTTTCAATTTATCGATTTATTTGTGAATTCATTGAAAAATAAGTCACACCTCTTTATAATTTGAATCTTCATAGGAGTTTGATTAAAAATGAATGAGTAAAAGTATGTATGTTTATAGGCTTTTTTTTCTATTTATTCTGATTTATATTTTTAAGTTATTTATATTAACAATAAATTATTATAATTATTTTTATGTAGGAGAAATATAATAAAATATAGTATTAAGTATATTTCCTTAAGAAAATATAAGTATAATCATTACTAAAAAAAATTCAATATATATACACGGACAAAATAACATTATTATACTATTCGGCATATTTATTCTCATTGATTTTTCAATTTGTCAATTTATTTAACATTACTTGAATTGTTAATTTACAAATGTTTAAGTGAAATAGACTTTTATATAGGTTTGTAGGCTAATCAGACATTAAAAATGACTAGGCTCAGATCTACAAATAAGCTTATAATAGATTACCGGTTCGTCTTAGACTTTGAATTTTTTAGCTCTCAGACTCAGACTTGATAAAACCTATCTCGGCCCAACCTATTTTTCAATTTATCGATTTATTTGTGAATTCATTGAAAAATAAGTCACACCTCTTTATAATTTGAATCTTCATAGGAGTTTGATTAAAAATGAATGAGTAAAAGTATGTATGTTTATAGGCTTTTTTTTCTATTTATTCGGATTTATATTTTTAAGTTATTTATATTAACAATAAATTATTATAATTATTTTTATGTAGGAGAAATATAATAAAATATAGTATTAAGTATATTTCCTTAAGAAAATATAAGTATAATCATTGCTAAAAAAAATTCAATATATATACACGGACAAAATAACATTATTATACTATTCGGCATATTTATTCTCATTGATTTTTCAATTTGTCAATTTATTTAACGTTACTTGAATTGTTAATTTACAAATGTTTAAGTGAAATAGACTTTTATATAGGTTTGTAGGCTAATCAGACATTAAAAATGACTAGGCTCAGATCTACAAATAAGCTTATAATAGATTAATGGTTCGTCTTAGACTTTGAATTTTTTAGCTCTCAGACTCAGACTTGATAAAACCTATCTCGGCCCAACCTATTTTTCAATTTATCGATTTATTTGTGAATTCATTGAAAAATAAGTCACACCTCTTTATAATTTGAATCTTCATAGGAGTTTGATTAAAAATGAATGAGTAAAAGTATGTATGTTTATAGGCTTTTTTTTCTATTTATTCGGATTTATATTTTTAAGTTATTTATATTAACAATAAATTATTATAATTATTTTTATTTAGGAGAAATATAATAAAATATAGTATTAAGTATATTTCCTTAAGAAAATATAAGTATAATCATTACTAAAAAAAATTCAATATATATACACGGACAAAATAACATTATTATACTATTCGGCATATTTATTCTCATTGATTTTTCAATTTGTCAATTTATTTAACATTACTTGAATTGTTAATTTACAAATGTTTAAGTGAAATAGACTTTTATATAGGTTTGTAGGCTAATCAGACATTAAAAATGACTAGGCTCAGATCTACAAATAAGCTTATAATAGATTACCGGTTCGTCTTAGACTTTGAATTTTTTAGCTCTCAGACTCAGACTTGATAAAACCTATCTCGGCCCAACCTATTTTTCAATTTATCGATTTATTTGTGAATTCATTGAAAAATAAGTCACACCTCTTTATAATTTGAATCTTCATAGGAGTTTGATTAAAAATGAATGAGTAAAAGTATGTATGTTTATAGGCTTTTTTTTCTATTTATTCTGATTTATATTTTTAAGTTATTTATATTAACAATAAATTATTATAATTATTTTTATGTAGGAGAAATATAATAAAATATAGTATTAAGTATATTTCCTTAAGAAAATATAAGTATAATCATTACTAAAAAAAATTCAATATATATACACGGACAAAATAACATTATTATACTATTCGGCATATTTATTCTCATTGATTTTTCAATTTGTCAATTTATTTAACATTACTTGAATTGTTAATTTACAAATGTTTAAGTGAAATAGACTTTTATATAGGTTTGTAGGCTAATCAGACATTAAAAATGACTAGGCTCAGATCTACAAATAAGCTTATAATAGATTACCGGTTCGTCTTAGACTTTGAATTTTTTAGCTCTCAGACTCAGACTTGATAAAACCTATCTCGGCCCAACCTATTTTTCAATTTATCGATTTATTTGTGAATTCATTGAAAAATAAGTCACACCTCTTTATAATTTGAATCTTCATAGGAGTTTGATTAAAAATGAATGAGTAAAAGTATGTATGTTTATAGGCTTTTTTTTCTATTTATTCGGATTTATATTTTTAAGTTATTTATATTAACAATAAATTATTATAATTATTTTTATGTAGGAGAAATATAATAAAATATAGTATTAAGTATATTTCCTTAAGAAAATATAAGTATAATCATTACTAAAAAAAATTCAATATATATACACGGACAAAATAACATTATTATACTATTCGGCATATTTATTCTCATTGATTTTTCAATTTGTCAATTTATTTAACGTTACTTGAATTGTTAATTTACAAATGTTTAAGTGAAATAGACTTTTATATAGGTTTGTAGGCTAATCAGACATTAAAAATGACTAGGCTCAGATCTACAAATAAGCTTATAATAGATTAATGGTTCGTCTTAGACTTTGAATTTTTTAGCTCTCAGACTCAGACTTGATAAAACCTATCTCGGCCCAACCTATTTTTCAATTTATCGATTTATTTGTGAATTCATTGAAAAATAAGTCACACCTCTTTATAATTTGAATCTTCATAGGAGTTTGATTAAAAATGAATGAGTAAAAGTATGTATGTTTATAGGCTTTTTTTTCTATTTATTCGGATTTATATTTTTAAGTTATTTATATTAACAATAAATTATTATAATTATTTTTATTTAGGAGAAATATAATAAAATATAGTATTAAGTATATTTCCTTAAGAAAATATAAGTATAATCATTACTAAAAAAAATTCAATATATATACACGGACAAAATAACATTATTATACTATTCGGCATATTTATTCTCATTGATTTTTCAATTTGTCAATTTATTTAACATTACTTGAATTGTTAATTTACAAATGTTTAAGTGAAATAGACTTTTATATAGGTTTGTAGGCTAATCAGACATTAAAAATGACTAGGCTCAGATCTACAAATAAGCTTATAATAGATTACCGGTTCGTCTTAGACTTTGAATTTTTTAGCTCTCAGACTCAGACTTGATAAAACCTATCTCGGCCCAACCTATTTTTCAATTTATCGATTTATTTGTGAATTCATTGAAAAATAAGTCACACCTCTTTATAATTTGAATCTTCATAGGAGTTTGATTAAAAATGAATGAGTAAAAGTATGTATGTTTATAGGCTTTTTTTTCTATTTATTCGGATTTATATTTTTAAGTTATTTATATTAACAATAAATTATTATAATTATTTTTATGTAGGAGAAATATAATAAAATATAGTATTAAGTATATTTCCTTAAGAAAATATAAGTATAATCATTACTAAAAAAAATTCAATATATATACACGGACAAAATAACATTATTATACTATTCGGCATATTTATTCTCATTGATTTTTCAATTTGTCAATTTATTTAACGTTACTTATATTGTTAATTTACAAATGTTTAAGTGAAATAGACTTTTATATAGGTTTGTAGGCTAATCAGACATTAAAAATGACTAGGCTCAAATCTACAAATAAGCTTATAATAGATTACCAGTTCGTCTTAGACTTTGAATTTTTTAGCTCTCACACTCAGACTTGATAAAACCTATCTCGGCCCAACCTATTTTTCAATTTATCGATTTATTTGTGAATTCATTGAAAAACAAGTCACACCTCTTTATAATTTGAATCTTCATAGGAGTTTGATTAAAAATGAATGAGTAAAAGTATGTATGTTTATAGGCTTTTTTTTCTATTTATTCGGATTTATATTTTTAAGTTATTTATATTAACAATAAATTATTATAATTATTTTTATGTAGGAGAAATATAATAAAATATAGTATTAAGTATATTTCCTTAAGAAAATATAAGTATAATCATTACTAAAAAAAATTCAATATATATACACGGACAAAATAACATTATTATACTATTCGGCATATTTATTCTCATTGATTTTTCAATTTGTCAATTTATTTAACATTACTTGAATTGTTAATTTACAAATGTTTAAGTGAAATAGACTTTTATATAGGTTTGTAGGCTAATCAGACATTAAAAATGACTAGGCTCAGATCTACAAATAAGCTTATAATAGATTACCGGTTCGTCTTAGACTTTGAATTTTTTAGCTCTCAGACTCAGACTTGATAAAACCTATCTCGGCCCAACCTATTTTTCAATTTATCGATTTATTTGTGAATTCATTGAAAAATAAGTCACACCTCTTTATAATTTGAATCTTCATAGGAGTTTGATTAAAAATGAATGAGTAAAAGTATGTATGTTTATAGGCTTTTTTTTCTATTTATTCTGATTTATATTTTTAAGTTATTTATATTAACAATAAATTATTATAATTATTTTTATGTAGGAGAAATATAATAAAATATAGTATTAAGTATATTTCCTTAAGAAAATATAAGTATAATCATTACTAAAAAAAATTCAATATATATACACGGACAAAATAACATTATTATACTATTCGGCATATTTATTCTCATTGATTTTTCAATTTGTCAATTTATTTAACATTACTTGAATTGTTAATTTACAAATGTTTAAGTGAAATAGACTTTTATATAGGTTTGTAGGCTAATCAGACATTAAAAATGACTAGGCTCAGATCTACAAATAAGCTTATAATAGATTACCGGTTCGTCTTAGACTTTGAATTTTTTAGCTCTCAGACTCAGACTTGATAAAACCTATCTCGGCCCAACCTATTTTTCAATTTATCGATTTATTTGTGAATTCATTGAAAAATAAGTCACACCTCTTTATAATTTGAATCTTCATAGGAGTTTGATTAAAAATGAATGAGTAAAAGTATGTATGTTTATAGGCTTTTTTTTCTATTTATTCGGATTTATATTTTTAAGTTATTTATATTAACAATAAATTATTATAATTATTTTTATGTAGGAGAAATATAATAAAATATAGTATTAAGTATATTTCCTTAAGAAAATATAAGTATAATCATTACTAAAAAAAATTCAATATATATACACGGACAAAATAACATTATTATACTATTCGGCATATTTATTCTCATTGATTTTTCAATTTGTCAATTTATTTAACGTTACTTGAATTGTTAATTTACAAATGTTTAAGTGAAATAGACTTTTATATAGGTTTGTAGGCTAATCAGACATTAAAAATGACTAGGCTCAGATCTACAAATAAGCTTATAATAGATTAATGGTTCGTCTTAGACTTTGAATTTTTTAGCTCTCAGACTCAGACTTGATAAAACCTATCTCGGCCCAACCTATTTTTCAATTTATCGATTTATTTGTGAATTCATTGAAAAATAAGTCACACCTCTTTATAATTTGAATCTTCATAGGAGTTTGATTAAAAATGAATGAGTAAAAGTATGTATGTTTATAGGCTTTTTTTTCTATTTATTCGGATTTATATTTTTAAGTTATTTATATTAACAATAAATTATTATAATTATTTTTATTTAGGAGAAATATAATAAAATATAGTATTAAGTATATTTCCTTAAGAAAATATAAGTATAATCATTACTAAAAAAAATTCAATATATATACACGGACAAAATAACATTATTATACTATTCGGCATATTTATTCTCATTGATTTTTCAATTTGTCAATTTATTTAACATTACTTGAATTGTTAATTTACAAATGTTTAAGTGAAATAGACTTTTATATAGGTTTGTAGGCTAATCAGACATTAAAAATGACTAGGCTCAGATCTACAAATAAGCTTATAATAGATTACCGGTTCGTCTTAGACTTTGAATTTTTTAGCTCTCAGACTCAGACTTGATAAAACCTATCTCGGCCCAACCTATTTTTCAATTTATCGATTTATTTGTGAATTCATTGAAAAATAAGTCACACCTCTTTATAATTTGAATCTTCATAGGAGTTTGATTAAAAATGAATGAGTAAAAGTATGTATGTTTATAGGCTTTTTTTTCTATTTATTCGGATTTATATTTTTAAGTTATTTATATTAACAATAAATTATTATAATTATTTTTATGTAGGAGAAATATAATAAAATATAGTATTAAGTATATTTCCTTAAGAAAATATAAGTATAATCATTACTAAAAAAAATTCAATATATATACACGGACAAAATAACATTATTATACTATTCGGCATATTTATTCTCATTGATTTTTCAATTTGTCAATTTATTTAACGTTACTTATATTGTTAATTTACAAATGTTTAAGTGAAATAGACTTTTATATAGGTTTGTAGGCTAATCAGACATTAAAAATGACTAGGCTCAAATCTACAAATAAGCTTATAATAGATTACCAGTTCGTCTTAGACTTTGAATTTTTTAGCTCTCACACTCAGACTTGATAAAACCTATCTCGGCCCAACCTATTTTTCAATTTATCGATTTATTTGTGAATTCATTGAAAAATAAGTCACACCTCTTTATAATTTGAATCTTCATAGGAGTTTGATTAAAAATGAATGAGTAAAAGTATGTATGTTTATAGGCTTTTTTTTCTATTTATTCGGATTTATATTTTTAAGTTATTTATATTAACAATAAATTATTATAATTATTTTTATGTAGGAGAAATATAATAAAATATAGTATTAAGTATATTTCCTTAAGAAAATATAAGTATAATCATTACTAAAAAAAATTCAATATATATACACGGACAAAATAACATTATTATACTATTCGGCATATTTATTCTCATTGATTTTTCAATTTGTCAATTTATTTAACGTTACTTATATTGTTAATTTACAAATGTTTAAGTGAAATAGACTTTTATATAGGTTTGTAGGCTAATCAGACATTAAAAATGACTAGGCTCAAATCTACAAATAAGCTTATAATAGATTACCAGTTCGTCTTAGACTTTGAATTTTTTAGCTCTCACACTCAGACTTGATAAAACCTATCTCGGCCCAACCTATTTTTCAATTTATCGATTTATTTGTGAATTCATTGAAAAACAAGTCACACCTCTTTATAATTTGAATCTTCATAGGAGTTTGATTAAAAATGAATGAGTAAAAGTATGTATGTTTATAGGCTTTTTTTTCTATTTATTCGGATTTATATTTTTAAGTTATTTATATTAACAATAAATTATTATAATTATTTTTATGTAGGAGAAATATAATAAAATATAGTATTAAGTATATTTCCTTAAGAAAATATAAGTATAATCATTACTAAAAAAAATTCAATATATATACACGGACAAAATAACATTATTATACTATTCGGCATATTTATTCTCATTGATTTTTCAATTTGTCAATTTATTTAACGTTACTTGAATTGTTAATTTACAAATGTTTAAGTGAAATAGACTTTTATATAGGTTTGTAGGCTAATCAGACATTAAAAATGACTAGGCTCAGATCTACAAATAAGCTTATAATAGATTACCAGTTCGTCTTAGACTTTGAATTTTTTAGCTCTCACACTCAGACTTGATAAAACCTATCTCGGCCCAACCTATTTTTCAATTTATCGATTTATTTGTGAATTCATTGAAAAACAAGTCACACCTCTTTATAATTTGAATCTTCATAGGAGTTTGATTAAAAATGAATGAGTAAAAGTATGTATGTTTATAGGCTTTTTTTTCTATTTATTCGGATTTATATTTTTAAGTTATTTATATTAACAATAAATTATTATAATTATTTTTATGTAGGAGAAATATAATAAAATATAGTATTAAGTATATTTCCTTAAGAAAATATAAGTATAATCATTACTAAAAAAAATTCAATATATATACACGGACAAAATAACATTATTATACTATTCGGC
The DNA here is from genome assembly GCA_948472305.1 of Vicia faba. Lineage (NCBI taxonomy): Eukaryota > Viridiplantae > Streptophyta > Magnoliopsida > Fabales > Fabaceae > Vicia > Vicia faba. The sequence continues at coordinate 52,374 of CATIWC010002688.1, read as the reverse complement.
ATATTTATTCTCATTGATTTTTCAATTTGTCAATTTATTTAACATTACTTGAATTGTTAATTTACAAATGTTTAAGTGAAATAGACTTTTATATAGGTTTGTAGGCTAATCAGACATTAAAAATGACTAGGCTCAGATCTACAAATAAGCTTATAATAGATTACCGGTTCGTCTTAGACTTTGAATTTTTTAGCTCTCAGACTCAGACTTGATAAAACCTATCTCGGCCCAACCTATTTTTCAATTTATCGATTTATTTGTGAATTCATTGAAAAATAAGTCACACCTCTTTATAATTTGAATCTTCATAGGAGTTTGATTAAAAATGAATGAGTAAAAGTATGTATGTTTATAGGCTTTTTTTTCTATTTATTCGGATTTATATTTTTAAGTTATTTATATTAACAATAAATTATTATAATTATTTTTATGTAGGAGAAATATAATAAAATATAGTATTAAGTATATTTCCTTAAGAAAATATAAGTATAATCATTACTAAAAAAAATTCAATATATATACACGGACAAAATAACATTATTATACTATTCGGCATATTTATTCTCATTGATTTTTCAATTTGTCAATTTATTTAACATTACTTGAATTGTTAATTTACAAATGTTTAAGTGAAATAGACTTTTATATAGGTTTGTAGGCTAATCAGACATTAAAAATGACTAGGCTCAGATCTACAAATAAGCTTATAATAGATTACCGGTTCGTCTTAGACTTTGAATTTTTTAGCTCTCAGACTCAGACTTGATAAAACCTATCTCGGCCCAACCTATTTTTCAATTTATCGATTTATTTGTGAATTCATTGAAAAATAAGTCACACCTCTTTATAATTTGAATCTTCATAGGAGTTTGATTAAAAATGAATGAGTAAAAGTATGTATGTTTATAGGCTTTTTTTTCTATTTATTCGGATTTATATTTTTAAGTTATTTATATTAACAATAAATTATTATAATTATTTTTATGTAGGAGAAATATAATAAAATATAGTATTAAGTATATTTCCTTAAGAAAATATAAGTATAATCATTACTAAAAAAAATTCAATATATATACACGGACAAAATAACATTATTATACTATTCGGCATATTTATTCTCATTGATTTTTCAATTTGTCAATTTATTTAACATTACATGAATTGTTAATTTACAAATGTTTAAGTGAAATAGACTTTTATATAGGTTTGTAGGCTAATCAGACATTAAAAATGACTAGGCTCAGATCTACAAATAAGCTTATAATAGATTACCGGTTCGTCTTAGACTTTGAATTTTTTAGCTCTCAGACTCAGACTTGATAAAACCTATCTCGGCCCAACCTATTTTTCAATTTATCGATTTATTTGTGAATTCATTGAAAAATAAGTCACACCTCTTTATAATTTGAATCTTCATAGGAGTTTGATTAAAAATGAATGAGTAAAAGTATGTATGTTTATAGGCTTTTTTTTCTATTTATTCGGATTTATATTTTTAAGTTATTTATATTAACAATAAATTATTATAATTATTTTTATGTAGGAGAAATATAATAAAATATAGTATTAAGTATATTTCCTTAAGAAAATATAAGTATAATCATTACTAAAAAAAATTCAATATATATACACGGACAAAATAACATTATTATACTATTCGGCATATTTATTCTCATTGATTTTTCAATTTGTCAATTTATTTAACATTACTTGAATTGTTAATTTACAAATGTTTAAGTGAAATAGACTTTTATATAGGTTTGTAGGCTAATCAGACATTAAAAATAACTAGGCTCAGATCTACAAATAAGCTTATAATAGATTACCGGTTCGTCTTAGACTTTGAATTTTTTAGCTCTCAGACTCAGACTTGATAAAACCTATCTCGGCCCAACCTATTTTTCAATTTATCGATTTATTTGTGAATTCATTGAAAAATAAGTCACACCTCTTTATAATTTGAATCTTCATAGGAGTTTGATTAAAAATGAATGAGTAAAAGTATGTATGTTTATAGGCTTTTTTTTCTATTTATTCGGATTTATATTTTTAAGTTATTTATATTAACAATAAATTATTATAATTATTTTTATGTAGGAGAAATATAATAAAATATAGTATTAAGTATATTTCCTTAAGAAAATATAAGTATAATCATTACTAAAAAAAATTCAATATATATACACGGACAAAATAACATTATTATACTATTCGGCATATTTATTCTCATTGATTTTTCAATTTGTCAATTTATTTAACATTACTTGAATTGTTAATTTACAAATGTTTAAGTGAAATAGACTTTTATATAGGTTTGTAGGCTAATCAGACATTAAAAATGACTAGGCTCAGATCTACAAATAAGCTTATAATAGATTACCGGTTCGTCTTAGACTTTGAATTTTTTAGCTCTCAGACTCAGACTTGATAAAACCTATCTCGGCCCAACCTATTTTTCAATTTATCGATTTATTTGTGAATTCATTGAAAAATAAGTCACACCTCTTTATAATTTGAATCTTCATAGGAGTTTGATTAAAAATGAATGAGTAAAAGTATGTATGTTTATAGGCTTTTTTTTCTATTTATTCGGATTTATATTTTTAAGTTATTTATATTAACAATAAATTATTATAATTATTTTTATGTAGGAGAAATATAATAAAATATAGTATTAAGTATATTTCCTTAAGAAAATATAAGTATAATCATTACTAAAAAAAATTCAATATATATACACGGACAAAATAACATTATTATACTATTCGGCATATTTATTCTCATTGATTTTTCAATTTGTCAATTTATTTAACATTACTTGAATTGTTAATTTACAAATGTTTAAGTGAAATAGACTTTTATATAGGTTTGTAGGCTAATCAGACATTAAAAATGACTAGGCTCAGATCTACAAATAAGCTTATAATAGATTACCGGTTCGTCTTAGACTTTGAATTTTTTAGCTCTCAGACTCAGACTTGATAAAACCTATCTCGGCCCAACCTATTTTTCAATTTATCGATTTATTTGTGAATTCATTGAAAAATAAGTCACACCTCTTTATAATTTGAATCTTCATAGGAGTTTGATTAAAAATGAATGAGTAAAAGTATGTATGTTTATAGGCTTTTTTTTCTATTTATTCGGATTTATATTTTTAAGTTATTTATATTAACAATAAATTATTATAATTATTTTTATGTAGGAGAAATATAATAAAATATAGTATTAAGTATATTTCCTTAAGAAAATATAAGTATAATCATTACTAAAAAAAATTCAATATATATACACGGACAAAATAACATTATTATACTATTCGGCATATTTATTCTCATTGATTTTTCAATTTGTCAATTTATTTAACATTACTTGAATTGTTAATTTACAAATGTTTAAGTGAAATAGACTTTTATATAGGTTTGTAGGCTAATCAGACATTAAAAATGACTAGGCTCAGATCTACAAATAAGCTTATAATAGATTACCGGTTCGTCTTAGACTTTGAATTTTTTAGCTCTCAGACTCAGACTTGATAAAACCTATCTCGGCCCAACCTATTTTTCAATTTATCGATTTATTTGTGAATTCATTGAAAAATAAGTCACACCTCTTTATAATTTGAATCTTCATAGGAGTTTGATTAAAAATGAATGAGTAAAAGTATGTATGTTTATAGGCTTTTTTTTCTATTTATTCGGATTTATATTTTTAAGTTATTTATATTAACAATAAATTATTATAATTATTTTTATGTAGGAGAAATATAATAAAATATAGTATTAAGTATATTTCCTTAAGAAAATATAAGTATAATCATTACTAAAAAAAATTCAATATATATACACGGACAAAATAACATTATTATACTATTCGGCATATTTATTCTCATTGATTTTTCAATTTGTCAATTTATTTAACGTTACTTATATTGTTAATTTACAAATGTTTAAGTGAAATAGACTTTTATATAGGTTTGTAGGCTAATCAGACATTAAAAATGACTAGGCTCAGATCTACAAATAAGCTTATAATAGATTACCAGTTCGTCTTAGACTTTGAATTTTTTAGCTCTCACACTCAGACTTGATAAAACCTATCTCGGCCCAACCTATTTTTCAATTTATCGATTTATTTGTGAATTCATTGAAAAACAAGTCACACCTCTTTATAATTTGAATCTTCATAGGAGTTTGATTAAAAATGAATGAGTAAAAGTATGTATGTTTATAGGCTTTTTTTTCTATTTATTCGGATTTATATTTTTAAGTTATTTATATTAACAATAAATTATTATAATTATTTTTATGTAGGAGAAATATAATAAAATATAGTATTAAGTATATTTCCTTAAGAAAATATAAGTATAATCATTACTAAAAAAAATTCAATATATATACACGGACAAAATAACATTATTATACTATTCGGCATATTTATTCTCATTGATTTTTCAATTTGTCAATTTATTTAACGTTACTTGAATTGTTAATTTACAAATGTTTAAGTGAAATAGACTTTTATATAGGTTTGTAGGCTAATCAGACATTAAAAATGACTAGGCTCAGATCTACAAATAAGCTTATAATAGATTACCAGTTCGTCTTAGACTTTGAATTTTTTAGCTCTCACACTCAGACTTGATAAAACCTATCTCGGCCCAACCTATTTTTCAATTTATCGATTTATTTGTGAATTCATTGAAAAACAAGTCACACCTCTTTATAATTTGAATCTTCATAGGAGTTTGATTAAAAATGAATGAGTAAAAGTATGTATGTTTATAGGCTTTTTTTTCTATTTATTCGGATTTATATTTTTAAGTTATTTATATTAACAATAAATTATTATAATTATTTTTATGTAGGAGAAATATAATAAAATATAGTATTAAGTATATTTCCTTAAGAAAATATAAGTATAATCATTACTAAAAAAAATTCAATATATATACACGGACAAAATAACATTATTATACTATTCGGCATATTTATTCTCATTGATTTTTCAATTTGTCAATTTATTTAACATTACTTGAATTGTTAATTTACAAATGTTTAAGTGAAATAGACTTTTATATAGGTTTGTAGGCTAATCAGACATTAAAAATGACTAGGCTCAGATCTACAAATAAGCTTATAATAGATTACCGGTTCGTCTTAGACTTTGAATTTTTTAGCTCTCAGACTCAGACTTGATAAAACCTATCTCGGCCCAACCTATTTTTCAATTTATCGATTTATTTGTGAATTCATTGAAAAATAAGTCACACCTCTTTATAATTTGAATCTTCATAGGAGTTTGATTAAAAATGAATGAGTAAAAGTATGTATGTTTATAGGCTTTTTTTTCTATTTATTCGGATTTATATTTTTAAGTTATTTATATTAACAATAAATTATTATAATTATTTTTATGTAGGAGAAATATAATAAAATATAGTATTAAGTATATTTCCTTAAGAAAATATAAGTATAATCATTACTAAAAAAAATTCAATATATATACACGGACAAAATAACATTATTATACTATTCGGCATATTTATTCTCATTGATTTTTCAATTTGTCAATTTATTTAACATTACTTGAATTGTTAATTTACAAATGTTTAAGTGAAATAGACTTTTATATAGGTTTGTAGGCTAATCAGACATTAAAAATGACTAGGCTCAGATCTACAAATAAGCTTATAATAGATTACCGGTTCGTCTTAGACTTTGAATTTTTTAGCTCTCAGACTCAGACTTGATAAAACCTATCTCGGCCCAACCTATTTTTCAATTTATCGATTTATTTGTGAATTCATTGAAAAATAAGTCACACCTCTTTATAATTTGAATCTTCATAGGAGTTTGATTAAAAATGAATGAGTAAAAGTATGTATGTTTATAGGCTTTTTTTTCTATTTATTCGGATTTATATTTTTAAGTTATTTATATTAACAATAAATTATTATAATTATTTTTATGTAGGAGAAATATAATAAAATATAGTATTAAGTATATTTCCTTAAGAAAATATAAGTATAATCATTACTAAAAAAAATTCAATATATATACACGGACAAAATAACATTATTATACTATTCGGCATATTTATTCTCATTGATTTTTCAATTTGTCAATTTATTTAACATTACTTGAATTGTTAATTTACAAATGTTTAAGTGAAATAGACTTTTATATAGGTTTGTAGGCTAATCAGACATTAAAAATGACTAGGCTCAGATCTACAAATAAGCTTATAATAGATTACCGGTTCGTCTTAGACTTTGAATTTTTTAGCTCTCAGACTCAGACTTGATAAAACCTATCTCGGCCCAACCTATTTTTCAATTTATCGATTTATTTGTGAATTCATTGAAAAATAAGTCACACCTCTTTATAATTTGAATCTTCATAGGAGTTTGATTAAAAATGAATGAGTAAAAGTATGTATGTTTATAGGCTTTTTTTTCTATTTATTCGGATTTATATTTTTAAGTTATTTATATTAACAATAAATTATTATAATTATTTTTATGTAGGAGAAATATAATAAAATATAGTATTAAGTATATTTCCTTAAGAAAATATAAGTATAATCATTACTAAAAAAAATTCAATATATATACACGGACAAAATAACATTATTATACTATTCGGCATATTTATTCTCATTGATTTTTCAATTTGTCAATTTATTTAACATTACTTGAATTGTTAATTTACAAATGTTTAAGTGAAATAGACTTTTATATAGGTTTGTAGGCTAATCAGACATTAAAAATGACTAGGCTCAGATCTACAAATAAGCTTATAATAGATTACCGGTTCGTCTTAGACTTTGAATTTTTTAGCTCTCAGACTCAGACTTGATAAAACCTATCTCGGCCCAACCTATTTTTCAATTTATCGATTTATTTGTGAATTCATTGAAAAATAAGTCACACCTCTTTATAATTTGAATCTTCATAGGAGTTTGATTAAAAATGAATGAGTAAAAGTATGTATGTTTGTAGGCTTTTTTTTCTATTTATTCGGATTTATATTTTTAAGTTATTTATATTAACAATAAATTATTATAATTATTTTTATGTAGGAGAAATATAATAAAATATAGTATTAAGTATATTTCCTTAAGAAAATATAAGTATAATCATTACTAAAAAAAATTCAATATATATACACGGACAAAATAACATTATTATACTATTCGGCATATTTATTCTCATTGATTTTTCAATTTGTCAATTTATTTAACATTACTTGAATTGTTAATTTACAAATGTTTAAGTGAAATAGACTTTTATATAGGTTTGTAGGCTAATCAGACATTAAAAATGACTAGGCTCAGATCTACAAATAAGCTTATAATAGATTACCGGTTCGTCTTAGACTTTGAATTTTTTAGCTCTCAGACTCAGACTTGATAAAACCTATCTCGGCCCAACCTATTTTTCAATTTATCGATTTATTTGTGAATTCATTGAAAAATAAGTCACACCTCTTTATAATTTGAATCTTCATAGGAGTTTGATTAAAAATGAATGAGTAAAAGTATGTATGTTTATAGGCTTTTTTTTCTATTTATTCGGATTTATATTTTTAAGTTATTTATATTAACAATAAATTATTATAATTATTTTTATGTAGGAGAAATATAATAAAATATAGTATTAAGTATATTTCCTTAAGAAAATATAAGTATAATCATTACTAAAAAAAATTCAATATATATACACGGACAAAATAACATTATTATACTATTCGGCATATTTATTCTCATTGATTTTTCAATTTGTCAATTTATTTAACATTACTTGAATTGTTAATTTACAAATGTTTAAGTGAAATAGACTTTTATATAGGTTTGTAGGCTAATCAGACATTAAAAATGACTAGGCTCAGATCTACAAATAAGCTTATAATAGATTACCGGTTCGTCTTAGACTTTGAATTTTTTAGCTCTCACACTCAGACTTGATAAAACCTATCTCGGCCCAACCTATTTTTCAATTTATCGATTTATTTGTGAATTCATTGAAAAATAAGTCACACCTCTTTATAATTTGAATCTTCATAGGAGTTTGATTAAAAATGAATGAGTAAAAGTATGTATGTTTATAGGCTTTTTTTTCTATTTATTCGGATTTATATTTTTAAGTTATTTATATTAACAATAAATTATTATAATTATTTTTATGTAGGAGAAATATAATAAAATATAGTATTAAGTATATTTCCTTAAGAAAATATAAGTATAATCATTACTAAAAAAAATTCAATATATATACACGGACAAAATAACATTATTATACTATTCGGCATATTTATTCTCATTGATTTTTCAATTTGTCAATTTATTTAACATTACTTGAATTGTTAATTTACAAATGTTTAAGTGAAATAGACTTTTATATAGGTTTGTAGGCTAATCAGACATTAAAAATGACTAGGCTCAGATCTACAAATAAGCTTATAATAGATTACCGGTTCGTCTTAGACTTTGAATTTTTTAGCTCTCAGACTCAGACTTGATAAAACCTATCTCGGCCCAACCTATTTTTCAATTTATCGATTTATTTGTGAATTCATTGAAAAATAAGTCACACCTCTTTATAATTTGAATCTTCATAGGAGTTTGATTAAAAATGAATGAGTAAAAGTATGTATGTTTATAGGCTTTTTTTTCTATTTATTCGGATTTATATTTTTAAGTTATTTATATTAACAATAAATTATTATAATTATTTTTATGTAGGAGAAATATAATAAAATATAGTATTAAGTATATTTCCTTAAGAAAATATAAGTATAATCATTACTAAAAAAAATTCAATATATATACACGGACAAAATAACATTATTATACTATTCGGCATATTTATTCTCATTGATTTTTCAATTTGTCAATTTATTTAACATTACTTGAATTGTTAATTTACAAATGTTTAAGTGAAATAGACTTTTATATAGGTTTGTAGGCTAATCAGACATTAAAAATGACTAGGCTCAGATCTACAAATAAGCTTATAATAGATTACCGGTTCGTCTTAGACTTTGAATTTTTTAGCTCTCACACTCAGACTTGATAAAACCTATCTCGGCCCAACCTATTTTTCAATTTATCGATTTATTTGTGAATTCATTGAAAAATAAGTCACACCTCTTTATAATTTGAATCTTCATAGGAGTTTGATTAAAAATGAATGAGTAAAAGTATGTATGTTTATAGGCTTTTTTTTCTATTTATTCGGATTTATATTTTTAAGTTATTTATATTAACAATAAATTATTATAATTATTTTTATGTAGGAGAAATATAATAAAATATAGTATTAAGTATATTTCCTTCAGAAAATATAAGTATAATCATTACTAAAAAAAATTCAATATATATACACGGACAAAATAACATTATTATACTATTCGGCATATTTATTCTCATTGATTTTTCAATTTGTCAATTTATTTAACATTACTTGAATTGTTAATTTACAAATGTTTAAGTGAAATAGACTTTTATATAGGTTTGTAGGCTAATCAGACATTAAAAATGACTAGGCTCAGATCTACAAATAAGCTTATAATAGATTACCGGTTCGTCTTAGACTTTGAATTTTTTAGCTTTCACACTCAGACTTGATAAAACCTATCTCGGCCCAACCTATTTTTCAATTTATCGATTTATTTGTGAATTCATTGAAAAACAAGTCACACCTCTTTATAATTTGAATCTTCATAGGAGTTTGATTAAAAATGAATGAGTAAAAGTATGTATGTTTATAGGCTTTTTTTTCTATTTATTCGGATTTATATTTTTAAGTTATTTATATTAACAATAAATTATTATAATTATTTTTATGTAGGAGAAATATAATAAAATATAGTATTAAGTATATTTCCTTAAGAAAATATAAGTATAATCATTACTAAAAAAAATTCAATATATATACACGGACAAAATAACATTATTATACTATTCGGCATATTTATTCTCATTGATTTTTCAATTTGTCAATTTATTTAACATTATTTGAATTGTTAATTTACAAATGTTTAAGTGAAATAGACTTTTATATAGGTTTGTAGGCTAATCAGACATTAAAAATGACTAGGCTCAGATCTACAAATAAGCTTATAATAGATTACCGGTTCGTCTTAGACTTTGAATTTTTTAGCTCTCACACTCAGACTTGATAAAACCTATCTCGGCCCAACCTATTTTTCAATTTATCGATTTATTTGTGAATTCATTGAAAAACAAGTCACACCTCTTTATAATTTGAATCTTCATAGGAGTTTGATTAAAAATGAATGAGTAAAAGTATGTATGTTTATAGGCTTTTTTTTCTATTTATTCGGATTTATATTTTTAAGTTATTTATATTAACAATAAATTATTATAATTATTTTTATGTAGGAGAAATATAATAAAATATAGTATTAAGTATATTTCCTTAAGAAAATATAAGTATAATCATTACTAAAAAAAATTCAATATATATACACGGACAAAATAACATTATTATACTATTCGGCATATTTATTCTCATTGATTTTTCAATTTGTCAATTTATTTAACATTACTTGAATTGTTAATTTACAAATGTTTAAGTGAAATAGACTTTTATATAGGTTTGTAGGCTAATCAGACATTAAAAATGACTAGGCTCAGATCTACAAATAAGCTTATAATAGATTACCGGTTCGTCTTAGACTTTGAATTTTTTAGCTCTCAGACTCAGACTTGATAAAACCTATCTCGGCCCAACCTATTTTTCAATTTATCGATTTATTTGTGAATTCATTGAAAAATAAGTCACACCTCTTTATAATTTGAATCTTCATAGGAGTTTGATTAAAAATGAATGAGTAAAAGTATGTATGTTTATAGGCTTTTTTTTCTATTTATTCGGATTTATATTTTTAAGTTATTTATATTAACAATAAATTATTATAATTATTTTTATGTAGGAGAAATATAATAAAATATAGTATTAAGTATATTTCCTTAAGAAAATATAAGTATAATCATTACTAAAAAAAATTCAATATATATACACGGACAAAATAACATTATTATACTATTCGGCATATTTATTCTCATTGATTTTTCAATTTGTCAATTTATTTAACATTACTTGAATTGTTAATTTACAAATGTTTAAGTGAAATAGACTTTTATATAGGTTTGTAGGCTAATCAGACATTAAAAATGACTAGGCTCAGATCTACAAATAAGCTTATAATAGATTACCGGTTCGTCTTAGACTTTGAATTTTTTAGCTCTCAGACTCAGACTTGATAAAACCTATCTCGGCCCAACCTATTTTTCAATTTATCGATTTATTTGTGAATTCATTGAAAAATAAGTCACACCTCTTTATAATGTGAATCTTCATAGGAGTTTGATTAAAAATGAATGAGTAAAAGTATGTATGTTTATAGGCTTTTTTTTCTATTTATTCGGATTTATATTTTTAAGTTATTTATATTAACAATAAATTATTATAATTATTTTTATGTAGGAGAAATATAATAAAATATAGTATTAAGTATATTTCCTTAAGAAAATATAAGTATAATCATTACTAAAAAAAATTCAATATATATACACGGACAAAATAACATTATTATACTATTCGGCATATTTATTCTCATTGATTTTTCAATTTGTCAATTTATTTAACATTACTTGAATTGTTAATTTACAAATGTTTAAGTGAAATAGACTTTTATATAGGTTTGTAGGCTAATCAGACATTAAAAATGACTAGGCTCAGATCTACAAATAAGCTTATAATAGATTACCGGTTCGTCTTAGACTTTGAATTTTTTAGCTCTCACACTCAGACTTGATAAAACCTATCTCGGCCCAACCTATTTTTCAATTTATCGATATATTTGTGAATTCATTGAAAAATAAGTCACACCTCTTTATAATTTGAATCTTCATAGGAGTTTGATTAAAAATGAATGAGTAAAAGTATGTATGTTTATAGGCTTTTTTTTCTATTTATTCGGATTTATATTTTTAAGTTATTTATATTAACAATAAATTATTATAATTATTTTTATGTAGGAGAAATATAATAAAATATAGTATTAAGTATATTTCCTTAAGAAAATATAAGTATAATCATTACTAAAAAAAATTCAATATATATACACGGACAAAATAACATTATTATACTATTCGGCATATTTATTCTCATTGATTTTTCAATTTGTCAATTTATTTAACATTACTTGAATTGTTAATTTACAAATGTTTAAGTGAAATAGACTTTTATATAGGTTTGTAGGCTAATCAGACATTAAAAATGACTAGGCTCAGATCTACAAATAAGCTTATAATAGATTACCGGTTTGTCTTAGACTTTGAATTTTTTAGCTCTCACACTCAGACTTGATAAAACCTATCTCGGCCCAACCTATTTTTCAATTTATCGATTTATTTGTGAATTCATTGAAAAATAAGTCACACCTCTTTATAATTTGAATCTTCATAGGAGTTTGATTAAAAATGAATGAGTAAAAGTATGTATGTTTATAGGCTTTTTTTTCTATTTATTCGGATTTATATTTTTAAGTTATTTATATTAACAATAAATTATTATAATTATTTTTATGTAGGAGAAATATAATAAAATATAGTATTAAGTATATTTCCTTAAGAAAATATAAGTATAATCATTACTAAAAAAAATTCAATATATATACACGGACAAAATAACATTATTATACTATTCGGCATATTTATTCTCATTGATTTTTCAATTTGTCAATTTATTTAACATTACTTGAATTGTTAATTTACAAATGTTTAAGTGAAATAGACTTTTATATAGGTTTGTAGGCTAATCAGACATTAAAAATGACTAGGCTCAGATCTACAAATAAGCTTATAATAGATTACCGGTTCGTCTTAGACTTTGAATTTTTTAGCTCTCAGACTCAGACTTGATAAAACCTATCTCGGCCCAACCTATTTTTCAATTTATCGATTTATTTGTGAATTCATTGAAAAACAAGTCACACCTCTTTATAATTTGAATCTTCATAGGAGTTTGATTAAAAATGAATGAGTAAAAGTATGTATGTTTATAGGCTTTTTTTTCTATTTATTCGGATTTATATTTTTAAGTTATTTATATTAACAATAAATTATTATAATTATTTTTATGTAGGAGAAATATAATAAAATATAGTATTAAGTATATTTCCTTAAGAAAATATAAGTATAATCATTACTAAAAAAAATTCAATATATATACACGGACAAAATAACATTATTATACTATTCGGCATATTTATTCTCATTGATTTTTCAATTTGTCAATTTATTTAACATTACTTGAATTGTTAATTTACAAATGTTTAAGTGAAATAGACTTTTATATAGGTTTGTAGGCTAATCAGACATTAAAAATGACTAGGCTCAGATCTACAAATAAGCTTATAATAGATTACCGGTTCGTCTTAGACTTTGAATTTTTTAGCTCTCACACTCAGACTTGATAAAACCTATCTCGGCCCAACCTATTTTTCAATTTATCGATTTATTTGTGAATTCATTGAAAAACAAGTCACACCTCTTTATAATTTGAATCTTCATAGGAGTTTGATTAAAAATGAATGAGTAAAAGTATGTATGTTTATAGGCTTTTTTTTCTATTTATTCGGATTTATATTTTTAAGTTATTTATATTAACAATAAATTATTATAATTATTTTTATGTAGGAGAAATATAATAAAATATAGTATTAAGTATATTTCCTTAAGAAAATATAAGTATAATCATTACTAAAAAAAATTCAATATATATACACGGACAAAATAACATTATTATACTATTCGGCATATTTATTCTCATTGATTTTTCAATTTGTCAATTTATTTAACATTACTTGAATTGTTAATTTACAAATGTTTAAGTGAAATAGACTTTTATATAGGTTTGTAGGCTAATCAGACATTAAAAATGACTAGGCTCAGATCTACAAATAAGCTTATAATAGATTACCGGTTCGTCTTAGACTTTGAATTTTTTAGCTCTCAGACTCAGACTTGATAAAACCTATCTCGGCCCAACCTATTTTTCAATTTATCGATTTATTTGTGAATTCATTGAAAAATAAGTCACACCTCTTTATAATTTGAATCTTCATAGGAGTTTGATTAAAAATGAATGAGTAAAAGTATGTATGTTTATAGGCTTTTTTTTCTATTTATTCGGATTTATATTTTTAAGTTATTTATATTAACAATAAATTATTATAATTATTTTTATGTAGGAGAAATATAATAAAATATAGTATTAAGTATATTTCCTTAAGAAAATATAAGTATAATCATTACTAAAAAAAATTCAATATATATACACGGACAAAATAACATTATTATACTATTCGGCATATTTATTATCATTGATTTTTCAATTTGTCAATTTATTTAACATTACTTGAATTGTTAATTTACAAATGTTTAAGTGAAATAGACTTTTATATAGGTTTGTAGGCTAATCAGACATTAAAAATGACTAGGCTCAGATCTACAAATAAGCTTATAATAGATTACCGGTTCGTCTTAGACTTTGAATTTTTTAGCTCTCACACTCAGACTTGATAAAACCTATCTCGGCCCAACCTATTTTTCAATTTATCGATTTATTTGTGAATTCATTGAAAAACAAGTCACACCTCTTTATAATTTGAATCTTCATAGGAGTTTGATTAAAAATGAATGAGTAAAAGTATGTATGTTTATAGGCTTTTTTTTCTATTTATTCGGATTTATATTTTTAAGTTATTTATATTAACAATAAATTATTATAATTATTTTTATGTAGGAGAAATATAATAAAATATAGTATTAAGTATATTTCCTTAAGAAAATATAAGTATAATCATTACTAAAAAAAATTCAATATATATACACGGACAAAATAACATTATTATACTATTCGGCATATTTATTCTCATTGATTTTTCAATTTGTCAATTTATTTAACATTACTTGAATTGTTAATTTACAAATGTTTAAGTGAAATAGACTTTTATATAGGTTTGTAGGCTAATCAGACATTAAAAATGACTAGGCTCAGATCTACAAATAAGCTTATAATAGATTACCGGTTCGTCTTAGACTTTGAATTTTTTAGCTCTCACACTCAGACTTGATAAAACCTATCTCGGCCCAACCTATTTTTCAATTTATCGATTTATTTGTGAATTCATTGAAAAACAAGTCACACCTCTTTATAATTTGAATCTTCATAGGAGTTTGATTAAAAATGAATGAGTAAAAGTATGTATGTTTATAGGCTTTTTTTTCTATTTATTCGGATTTATATTTTTAAGTTATTTATATTAACAATAAATTATTATAATTATTTTTATGTAGGAGAAATATAATAAAATATAGTATTAAGTATATTTCCTTAAGAAAATATAAGTATAATCATTACTAAAAAAAATTCAATATATATACACGGACAAAATAACATTATTATACTATTCGGCATATTTATTCTCATTGATTTTTCAATTTGTCAATTTATTTAACATTACTTGAATTGTTAATTTACAAATGTTTAAGTGAAATAGACTTTTATATAGGTTTGTAGGCTAATCAGACATTAAAAATGACTAGGCTCAGATCTACAAATAAGCTTATAATAGATTACCGGTTCGTCTTAGACTTTGAATTTTTTAGCTCTCACACTCAGACTTGATAAAACCTATCTCGGCCCAACCTATTTTTCAATTTATCGATTTATTTGTGAATTCATTGAAAAACAAGTCACACCTCTTTATAATTTGAATCTTCATAGGAGTTTGATTAAAAATGAATGAGTAAAAGTATGTATGTTTATAGGCTTTTTTTTCTATTTATTCGGATTTATATTTTTAAGTTATTTATATTAACAATAAATTATTATAATTATTTTTATGTAGGAGAAATATAATAAAATATAGTATTAAGTATATTTCCTTAAGAAAATATAAGTATAATCATTACTAAAAAAAATTCAATATATATACACGGACAAAATAACATTATTATACTATTCGGCATATTTATTCTCATTGATTTTTCAATTTGTCAATTTATTTAACATTACTTGAATTGTTAATTTACAAATGTTTAAGTGAAATAGACTTTTATATAGGTTTGTAGGCTAATCAGACATTAAAAATGACTAGGCTCAGATCTACAAATAAGCTTATAATAGATTACCGGTTCGTCTTAGACTTTGAATTTTTTAGCTCTCACACTCAGACTTGATAAAACCTATCTCGGCCCAACCTATTTTTCAATTTATCGATTTATTTGTGAATTCATTGAAAAACAAGTCACACCTCTTTATAATTTGAATCTTCATAGGAGTTTGATTAAAAATGAATGAGTAAAAGTATGTATGTTTATAGGCTTTTTTTTCTATTTATTCGGATTTATATTTTTAAGTTATTTATATTAACAATAAATTATTATAATTATTTTTATGTAGGAGAAATATAATAAAATATAGTATTAAGTATATTTCCTTAAGAAAATATAAGTATAATCATTACTAAAAAAAATTCAATATATATACACGGACAAAATAACATTATTATACTATTCGGCATATTTATTCTCATTGATTTTTCAATTTGTCAATTTATTTAACATTACTTGAATTGTTAATTTACAAATGTTTAAGTGAAATAGACTTTTATATAGGTTTGTAGGCTAATCAGACATTAAAAATGACTAGGCTCAGATCTACAAATAAGCTTATAATAGATTACCGGTTCGTCTTAGACTTTGAATTTTTTAGCTCTCAGACTCAGACTTGATAAAACCTATCTCGGCCCAACCTATTTTTCAATTTATCGATTTATTTGTGAATTCATTGAAAAATAAGTCACACCTCTTTATAATTTGAATCTTCATAGGAGTTTGATTAAAAATGAATGAGTAAAAGTATGTATGTTTATAGGCTTTTTTTTCTATTTATTCGGATTTATATTTTTAAGTTATTTATATTAACAATAAATTATTATAATTATTTTTATGTAGGAGAAATATAATAAAATATAGTATTAAGTATATTTCCTTAAGAAAATATAAGTATAATCATTACTAAAAAAAATTCAATATATATACACGGACAAAATAACATTATTATACTATTCGGCATATTTATTATCATTGATTTTTCAATTTGTCAATTTATTTAACATTACTTGAATTGTTAATTTACAAATGTTTAAGTGAAATAGACTTTTATATAGGTTTGTAGGCTAATCAGACATTAAAAATGACTAGGCTCAGATCTACAAATAAGCTTATAATAGATTACCGGTTCGTCTTAGACTTTGAATTTTTTAGCTCTCACACTCAGACTTGATAAAACCTATCTCGGCCCAACCTATTTTTCAATTTATCGATTTATTTGTGAATTCATTGAAAAACAAGTCACACCTCTTTATAATTTGAATCTTCATAGGAGTTTGATTAAAAATGAATGAGTAAAAGTATGTATGTTTATAGGCTTTTTTTTCTATTTATTCGGATTTATATTTTTAAGTTATTTATATTAACAATAAATTATTATAATTATTTTTATGTAGGAGAAATATAATAAAATATAGTATTAAGTATATTTCCTTAAGAAAATATAAGTATAATCATTACTAAAAAAAATTCAATATATATACACGGACAAAATAACATTATTATACTATTCGGCATATTTATTCTCATTGATTTTTCAATTTGTCAATTTATTTAACATTACTTGAATTGTTAATTTACAAATGTTTAAGTGAAATAGACTTTTATATAGGTTTGTAGGCTAATCAGACATTAAAAATGACTAGGCTCAGATCTACAAATAAGCTTATAATAGATTACCGGTTCGTCTTAGACTTTGAATTTTTTAGCTCTCACACTCAGACTTGATAAAACCTATCTCGGCCCAACCTATTTTTCAATTTATCGATTTATTTGTGAATTCATTGAAAAACAAGTCACACCTCTTTATAATTTGAATCTTCATAGGAGTTTGATTAAAAATGAATGAGTAAAAGTATGTATGTTTATAGGCTTTTTTTTCTATTTATTCGGATTTATATTTTTAAGTTATTTATATTAACAATAAATTATTATAATTATTTTTATGTAGGAGAAATATAATAAAATATAGTATTAAGTATATTTCCTTAAGAAAATATAAGTATAATCATTACTAAAAAAAATTCAATATATATACACGGACAAAATAACATTATTATACTATTCGGCATATTTATTCTCATTGATTTTTCAATTTGTCAATTTATTTAACATTACTTGAATTGTTAATTTACAAATGTTTAAGTGAAATAGACTTTTATATAGGTTTGTAGGCTAATCAGACATTAAAAATGACTAGGCTCAGATCTACAAATAAGCTTATAATAGATTACCGGTTCGTCTTAGACTTTGAATTTTTTAGCTCTCACACTCAGACTTGATAAAACCTATCTCGGCCCAACCTATTTTTCAATTTATCGATTTATTTGTGAATTCATTGAAAAACAAGTCACACCTCTTTATAATTTGAATCTTCATAGGAGTTTGATTAAAAATGAATGAGTAAAAGTATGTATGTTTATAGGCTTTTTTTTCTATTTATTCGGATTTATATTTTTAAGTTATTTATATTAACAATAAATTATTATAATTATTTTTATGTAGGAGAAATATAATAAAATATAGTATTAAGTATATTTCCTTAAGAAAATATAAGTATAATCATTACTAAAAAAAATTCAATATATATACACGGACAAAATAACATTATTATACTATTCGGCATATTTATTCTCATTGATTTTTCAATTTGTCAATTTATTTAACATTACTTGAATTGTTAATTTACAAATGTTTAAGTGAAATAGACTTTTATATAGGTTTGTAGGCTAATCAGACATTAAAAATGACTAGGCTCAGATCTACAAATAAGCTTATAATAGATTACCGGTTCGTCTTAGACTTTGAATTTTTTAGCTCTCACACTCAGACTTGATAAAACCTATCTCGGCCCAACCTATTTTTCAATTTATCGATTTATTTGTGAATTCATTGAAAAACAAGTCACACCTCTTTATAATTTGAATCTTCATAGGAGTTTGATTAAAAATGAATGAGTAAAAGTATGTATGTTTATAGGCTTTTTTTTCTATTTATTCGGATTTATATTTTTAAGTTATTTATATTAACAATAAATTATTATAATTATTTTTATGTAGGAGAAATATAATAAAATATAGTATTAAGTATATTTCCTTAAGAAAATATAAGTATAATCATTACTAAAAAAAATTCAATATATATACACGGACAAAAAAACATTATTATACTATTCGGCATATTTATTCTCATTGATTTTTCAATTTGTCAATTTATTTAACATTACTTGAATTGTTAATTTACAAATGTTTAAGTGAAATAGACTTTTATATAGGTTTGTAGGCTAATCAGACATTAAAAATGACTAGGCTCAGATCTACAAATAAGCTTATAATAGATTACCGGTTCGTCTTAGACTTTGAATTTTTTAGCTCTCAGACTCAGACTTGATAAAACCTATCTCGGCCCAACCTATTTTTCAATTTATCGATTTATTTGTGAATTCATTGAAAAACAAGTCACACCTCTTTATAATTTGAATCTTCATAGGAGTTTGATTAAAAATGAATGAGTAAAAGTATGTATGTTTATAGGCTTTTTTTTCTATTTATTCGGATTTATATTTTTAAGTTATTTATATTAACAATAAATTATTATAATTATTTTTATGTAGGAGAAATATAATAAAATATAGTATTAAGTATATTTCCTTAAGAAAATATAAGTATAATCATTACTAAAAAAAATTCAATATATATACACGGACAAAAAAACATTATTATACTATTCGGCATATTTATTCTCATTGATTTTTCAATTTGTCAATTTATTTAACATTACTTGAATTGTTAATTTACAAATGTTTAAGTGAAATAGACTTTTATATAGGTTTGTAGGCTAATCAGACATTAAAAATGACTAGGCTCAGATCTACAAATAAGCTTATAATAGATTACCGGTTCGTCTTAGACTTTGAATTTTTTAGCTCTCAGACTCAGACTTGATAAAACCTATCTCGGCCCAACCTATTTTTCAATTTATCGATTTATTTGTGAATTCATTGAAAAACAAGTCACACCTCTTTATAATTTGAATCTTCATAGGAGTTTGATTAAAAATGAATGAGTAAAAGTATGTATGTTTATAGGCTTTTTTTTCTATTTATTCGGATTTATATTTTTAAGTTATTTATATTAACAATAAATTATTATAATTATTTTTATGTAGGAGAAATATAATAAAATATAGTATTAAGTATATTTCCTTAAGAAAATATAAGTATAATCATTACTAAAAAAAATTCAATATATATACACGGACAAAATAACATTATTATACTATTCGGCATATTTATTCTCATTGATTTTTCAATTTGTCAATTTATTTAACATTACTTGAATTGTTAATTTACAAATGTTTAAGTGAAATAGACTTTTATATAGGTTTGTAGGCTAATCAGACATTAAAAATGACTAGGCTCAGATCTACAAATAAGCTTATAATAGATTACCGGTTCGTCTTAGACTTTGAATTTTTTAGCTCTCACACTCAGACTTGATAAAACCTATCTCGTCCCAACCTATTTTTCAATTTATCGATTTATTTGTGAATTCATTGAAAAACAAGTCACACCTCTTTATAATTTGAATCTTCATAGGAGTTTGATTAAAAATGAATGAGTAAAAGTATGTATGTTTATAGGCTTTTTTTTCTATTTATTCGGATTTATATTTTTAAGTTATTTATATTAACAATAAATTATTATAATTATTTTTATGTAGGAGAAATATAATAAAATATAGTATTAAGTATATTTCCTTAAGAAAATATAAGTATAATCATTACTAAAAAAAATTCAATATATATACACGGACAAAAAAACATTATTATACTATTCGGCATATTTATTCTCATTGATTTTTCAATTTGTCAATTTATTTAACATTACTTGAATTGTTAATTTACAAATGTTTAAGTGAAATAGACTTTTATATAGGTTTGTAGGCTAATCAGACATTAAAAATGACTAGGCTCAGATCTACAAATAAGCTTATAATAGATTACCGGTTCGTCTTAGACTTTGAATTTTTTAGCTCTCAGACTCAGACTTGATAAAACCTATCTCGGCCCAACCTATTTTTCAATTTATCGATTTATTTGTGAATTCATTGAAAAACAAGTCACACCTCTTTATAATTTGAATCTTCATAGGAGTTTGATTAAAAATGAATGAGTAAAAGTATGTATGTTTATAGGCTTTTTTTTCTATTTATTCGGATTTATATTTTTAAGTTATTTATATTAACAATAAATTATTATAATTATTTTTATGTAGGAGAAATATAATAAAATATAGTATTAAGTATATTTCCTTAAGAAAATATAAGTATAATCATTACTAAAAAAAATTCAATATATATACACGGACAAAATAACATTATTATACTATTCGGCATATTTATTCTCATTGATTTTTCAATTTGTCAATTTATTTAACATTACTTGAATTGTTAATTTACAAATGTTTAAGTGAAATAGACTTTTATATAGGTTTGTAGGCTAATCAGACATTAAAAATGACTAGGCTCAGATCTACAAATAAGCTTATAATAGATTATCGGTTCGTCTTAGACTTTGAATTTTTTAGCTCTCAGACTCAGACTTGATAAAACCTATCTCGGCCCAACCTATTTTTCAATTTATCGATTTATTTGTGAATTCATTGAAAAACAAGTCACACCTCTTTATAATTTGAATCTTCATAGGAGTTTGATTAAAAATGAATGAGTAAAAGTATGTATGTTTATAGGCTTTTTTTTCTATTTATTCGGATTTATATTTTTAAGTTATTTATATTAACAATAAATTATTATAATTATTTTTATGTAGGAGAAATATAATAAAATATAGTATTAAGTATATTTCCTTAAGAAAATATAAGTATAATCATTACTAAAAAAAATTCAATATATATACACGGACAAAATAACATTATTATACTATTCGGCATATTTATTCTCATTGATTTTTCAATTTGTCAATTTATTTAACATTACTTGAATTGTTAATTTACAAATGTTTAAGTGAAATAGACTTTTATATAGGTTTGTAGGCTAATCAGACATTAAAAATGACTAGGCTCAGATCTACAAATAAGCTTATAATAGATTACCGGTTCGTCTTAGACTTTGAATTTTTTAGCTCTCAGACTCAGACTTGATAAAACCTATCTCGGCCCAACCTATTTTTCAATTTATCGATTTATTTGTGAATTCATTGAAAAACAAGTCACACCTCTTTATAATTTGAATCTTCATAGGAGTTTGATTAAAAATGAATGAGTAAAAGTATGTATGTTTATAGGCTTTTTTTTCTATTTATTCGGATTTATATTTTTAAGTTATTTATATTAACAATAAATTATTATAATTATTTTTATGTAGGAGAAATATAATAAAATATAGTATTAAGTATATTTCCTTAAGAAAATATAAGTATAATCATTACTAAAAAAAATTCAATATATATACACGGACAAAAAAACATTATTATACTATTCGGCATATTTATTCTCATTGATTTTTCAATTTGTCAATTTATTTAACATTACTTGAATTGTTAATTTACAAATGTTTAAGTGAAATAGACTTTTATATAGGTTTGTAGGCTAATCAGACATTAAAAATGACTAGGCTCAGATCTACAAATAAGCTTATAATAGATTACCGGTTCGTCTTAGACTTTGAATTTTTTAGCTCTCAGACTCAGACTTGATAAAACCTATCTCGGCCCAACCTATTTTTCAATTTATCGATTTATTTGTGAATTCATTGAAAAACAAGTCACACCTCTTTATAATTTGAATCTTCATAGGAGTTTGATTAAAAATGAATGAGTAAAAGTATGTATGTTTATAGGCTTTTTTTTCTATTTATTCGGATTTATATTTTTAAGTTATTTATATTAACAATAAATTATTATAATTATTTTTATGTAGGAGAAATATAATAAAATATAGTATTAAGTATATTTCCTTAAGAAAATATAAGTATAATCATTACTAAAAAAAATTCAATATATATACACGGACAAAATAACATTATTATACTATTCGGCATATTTATTCTCATTGATTTTTCAATTTGTCAATTTATTTAACATTACTTGAATTGTTAATTTACAAATGTTTAAGTGAAATAGACTTTTATATAGGTTTGTAGGCTAATCAGACATTAAAAATGACTAGGCTCAGATCTACAAATAAGCTTATAATAGATTATCGGTTCGTCTTAGACTTTGAATTTTTTAGCTCTCAGACTCAGACTTGATAAAACCTATCTCGGCCCAACCTATTTTTCAATTTATCGATTTATTTGTGAATTCATTGAAAAACAAGTCACACCTCTTTATAATTTGAATCTTCATAGGAGTTTGATTAAAAATGAATGAGTAAAAGTATGTATGTTTATAGGCTTTTTTTTCTATTTATTCGGATTTATATTTTTAAGTTATTTATATTAACAATAAATTATTATAATTATTTTTATGTAGGAGAAATATAATAAAATATAGTATTAAGTATATTTCCTTAAGAAAATATAAGTATAATCATTACTAAAAAAAATTCAATATATATACACGGACAAAATAACATTATTATACTATTCGGCATATTTATTCTCATTGATTTTTCAATTTGTCAATTTATTTAACATTACTTGAATTGTTAATTTACAAATGTTTAAGTGAAATAGACTTTTATATAGGTTTGTAGGCTAATCAGACATTAAAAATGACTAGGCTCAGATCTACAAATAAGCTTATAATAGATTATCGGTTCGTCTTAGACTTTGAATTTTTTAGCTCTCAGACTCAGACTTGATAAAACCTATCTCGGCCCAACCTATTTTTCAATTTATCGATTTATTTGTGAATTCATTGAAAAACAAGTCACACCTCTTTATAATTTGAATCTTCATAGGAGTTTGATTAAAAATGAATGAGTAAAAGTATGTATGTTTATAGGCTTTTTTTTCTATTTATTCGGATTTATATTTTTAAGTTATTTATATTAACAATAAATTATTATAATTATTTTTATGTAGGAGAAATATAATAAAATATAGTATTAAGTATATTTCCTTAAGAAAATATAAGTATAATCATTACTAAAAAAAATTCAATATATATACACGGACAAAATAACATTATTATACTATTCGGCATATTTATTCTCATTGATTTTTCAATTTGTCAATTTATTTAACATTACTTGAATTGTTAATTTACAAATGTTTAAGTGAAATAGACTTTTATATAGGTTTGTAGGCTAATCAGACATTAAAAATGACTAGGCTCAGATCTACAAATAAGCTTATAATAGATTACCGGTTCGTCTTAGACTTTGAATTTTTTAGCTCTCACACTCAGACTTGATAAAACCTATCTCGGCCCAACCTATTTTTCAATTTATCGATTTATTTGTGAATTCATTGAAAAACAAGTCACACCTCTTTATAATTTGAATCTTCATAGGAGTTTGATTAAAAATGAATGAGTAAAAGTATGTATGTTTATAGGCTTTTTTTTCTATTTATTCGGATTTATATTTTTAAGTTATTTATATTAACAATAAATTATTATAATTATTTTTATGTAGGAGAAATATAATAAAATATAGTATTAAGTATATTTCCTTAAGAAAATATAAGTATAATCATTACTAAAAAAAATTCAATATATATACACGGACAAAATAACATTATTATACTATTCGGCATATTTATTCTCATTGATTTTTCAATTTGTCAATTTATTTAACATTACTTGAATTGTTAATTTACAAATGTTTAAGTGAAATAGACTTTTATATAGGTTTGTAGGCTAATCAGACATTAAAAATGACTAGGCTCAGATCTACAAATAAGCTTATAATAGATTATCGGTTCGTCTTAGACTTTGAATTTTTTAGCTCTCAGACTCAGACTTGATAAAACCTATCTCGGCCCAACCTATTTTTCAATTTATCGATTTATTTGTGAATTCATTGAAAAACAAGTCACACCTCTTTATAATTTGAATCTTCATAGGAGTTTGATTAAAAATGAATGAGTAAAAGTATGTATGTTTATAGGCTTTTTTTTCTATTTATTCGGATTTATATTTTTAAGTTATTTATATTAACAATAAATTATTATAATTATTTTTATGTAGGAGAAATATAATAAAATATAGTATTAAGTATATTTCCTTAAGAAAATATAAGTATAATCATTACTAAAAAAAATTCAATATATATACACGGACAAAATAACATTATTATACTATTCGGCATATTTATTCTCATTGATTTTTCAATTTGTCAATTTATTTAACATTACTTGAATTGTTAATTTACAAATGTTTAAGTGAAATAGACTTTTATATAGGTTTGTAGGCTAATCAGACATTAAAAATGACTAGGCTCAGATCTACAAATAAGCTTATAATAGATTACCGGTTCGTCTTAGACTTTGAATTTTTTAGCTCTCACACTCAGACTTGATAAAACCTATCTCGGCCCAACCTATTTTTCAATTTATCGATTTATTTGTGAATTCATTGAAAAACAAGTCACACCTCTTTATAATTTGAATCTTCATAGGAGTTTGATTAAAAATGAATGAGTAAAAGTATGTATGTTTATAGGCTTTTTTTTCTATTTATTCGGATTTATATTTTTAAGTTATTTATATTAACAATAAATTATTATAATTATTTTTATGTAGGAGAAATATAATAAAATATAGTATTAAGTATATTTCCTTAAGAAAATATAAGTATAATCATTACTAAAAAAAATTCAATATATATACACGGACAAAATAACATTATTATACTATTCGGCATATTTATTCTCATTGATTTTTCAATTTGTCAATTTATTTAACATTACTTGAATTGTTAATTTACAAATGTTTAAGTGAAATAGACTTTTATATAGGTTTGTAGGCTAATCAGACATTAAAAATGACTAGGCTCAGATCTACAAATAAGCTTATAATAGATTACCGGTTCGTCTTAGACTTTGAATTTTTTAGCTCTCACACTCAGACTTGATAAAACCTATCTCGGCCCAACCTATTTTTCAATTTATCGATTTATTTGTGAATTCATTGAAAAACAAGTCACACCTCTTTATAATTTGAATCTTCATAGGAGTTTGATTAAAAATGAATGAGTAAAAGTATGTATGTTTATAGGCTTTTTTTTCTATTTATTCGGATTTATATTTTTAAGTTATTTATATTAACAATAAATTATTATAATTATTTTTATGTAGGAGAAATATAATAAAATATAGTATTAAGTATATTTCCTTAAGAAAATATAAGTATAATCATTACTAAAAAAAATTCAATATATATACACGGACAAAATAACATTATTATACTATTCGGCATATTTATTCTCATTGATTTTTCAATTTGTCAATTTATTTAACATTACTTGAATTGTTAATTTACAAATGTTTAAGTGAAATAGACTTTTATATAGGTTTGTAGGCTAATCAGACATTAAAAATGACTAGGCTCAGATCTACAAATAAGCTTATAATAGATTACCGGTTCGTCTTAGACTTTGAATTTTTTAGCTCTCACACTCAGACTTGATAAAACCTATCTCGGCCCAACCTATTTTTCAATTTATCGATTTATTTGTGAATTCATTGAAACACAAGTCACACCTCTTTATAATTTGAATCTTCATAGGAGTTTGATTAAAAATGAATGAGTAAAAGTATGTATGTTTATAGGCTTTTTTTTCTATTTATTCGGATTTATATTTTTAAGTTATTTATATTAACAATAAATTATTATAATTATTTTTATGTAGGAGAAATATAATAAAATATAGTATTAAGTATATTTCCTTAAGAAAATATAAGTATAATCATTACTAAAAAAAATTCAATATATATACACGGACAAAAAAACATTATTATACTATTCGGCATATTTATTCTCATTGATTTTTCAATATGTCAATTTATTTAACATTACTTGAATTGTTAATTTACAAATGTTTAAGTGAAATAGACTTTTATATAGGTTTGTAGGCTAATCAGACATTAAAAATGACTAGGCTCAGATCTACAAATAAGCTTATAATAGATTACCGGTTCGTCTTAGACTTTGAATTTTTTAGCTCTCAGACTCAGACTTGATAAAACCTATCTCGGCCCAACCTATTTTTCAATTTATCGATTTATTTGTGAATTCATTGAAAAACAAGTCACACCTCTTTATAATTTGAATCTTCATAGGAGTTTGATTAAAAATGAATGAGTAAAAGTATGTATGTTTATAGGCTTTTTTTTCTATTTATTCGGATTTATATTTTTAAGTTATTTATATTAACAATAAATTATTATAATTATTTTTATGTAGGAGAAATATAATAAAATATAGTATTAAGTATATTTCCTTAAGAAAATATAAGTATAATCATTACTAAAAAAAATTCAATATATATACACGGACAAAATAACATTATTATACTATTCGGCATATTTATTCTCATTGATTTTTCAATTTGTCAATTTATTTAACATTACTTGAATTGTTAATTTACAAATGTTTAAGTGAAATAGACTTTTATATAGGTTTGTAGGCTAATCAGACATTAAAAATGACTAGGCTCAGATCTACAAATAAGCTTATAATAGATTACCGGTTCGTCTTAGACTTTGAATTTTTTAGCTCTCACACTCAGACTTGATAAAACCTATCTCGTCCCAACCTATTTTTCAATTTATCGATTTATTTGTGAATTCATTGAAAAACAAGTCACACCTCTTTATAATTTGAATCTTCATAGGAGTTTGATTAAAAATGAATGAGTAAAAGTATGTATGTTTATAGGCTTTTTTTTCTATTTATTCGGATTTATATTTTTAAGTTATTTATATTAACAATAAATTATTATAATTATTTTTATGTAGGAGAAATATAATAAAATATAGTATTAAGTATATTTCCTTAAGAAAATATAAGTATAATCATTACTAAAAAAAATTCAATATATATACACGGACAAAAAAACATTATTATACTATTCGGCATATTTATTCTCATTGATTTTTCAATTTGTCAATTTATTTAACATTACTTGAATTGTTAATTTACAAATGTTTAAGTGAAATAGACTTTTATATAGGTTTGTAGGCTAATCAGACATTAAAAATGACTAGGCTCAGATCTACAAATAAGTTTATAATAGATTACCGGTTCGTCTTAGACTTTGAATTTTTTAGCTCTCAGACTCAGACTTGATAAAACCTATCTCGGCCCAACCTATTTTTCAATTTATCGATTTATTTGTGAATTCATTGAAAAACAAGTCACACCTCTTTATAATTTGAATCTTCATAGGAGTTTGATTAAAAATGAATGAGTAAAAGTATGTATGTTTATAGGCTTTTTTTTCTATTTATTCGGATTTATATTTTTAAGTTATTTATATTAACAATAAATTATTATAATTATTTTTATGTAGGAGAAATATAATAAAATATAGTATTAAGTATATTTCCTTAAGAAAATATAAGTATAATCATTACTAAAAAAAATTCAATATATATACACGGACAAAATAACATTATTATACTATTCGGCATATTTATTCTCATTGATTTTTCAATTTGTCAATTTATTTAACATTACTTGAATTGTTAATTTACAAATGTTTAAGTGAAATAGACTTTTATATAGGTTTGTAGGCTAATCAGACATTAAAAATGACTAGGCTCAGATCTACAAATAAGCTTATAATAGATTACCGGTTCGTCTTAGACTTTGAATTTTTTAGCTCTCACACTCAGACTTGATAAAACCTATCTCGGCCCAACCTATTTTTCAATTTATCGATTTATTTGTGAATTCATTGAAAAACAAGTCACACCTCTTTATAATTTGAATCTTCATAGGAGTTTGATTAAAAATGAATGAGTAAAAGTATGTATGTTTATAGGCTTTTTTTTCTATTTATTCGGATTTATATTTTTAAGTTATTTATATTAACAATAAATTATTATAATTATTTTTATGTAGGAGAAATATAATAAAATATAGTATTAAGTATATTTCCTTAAGAAAATATAAGTATAATCATTACTAAAAAAAATTCAATATATATACACGGACAAAATAACATTATTATACTATTCGGCATATTTATTCTCATTGATTTTTCAATTTGTCAATTTATTTAACGTTACTTGAATTGTTAATTTACAAATGTTTAAGTGAAATAGACTTTTATATAGGTTTGTAGGCTAATCAGACATTAAAAATGACTAGGGTCAGATCTACAAATAAGCTTATAATAGATTACCGGTTCGTCTTAGACTTTGAATTTTTTAGCTCTCACACTCAGACTTGATAAAACCTATCTCGGCCCAACCTATTTTTCAATTTATCGATTTATTTGTGAATTCATTGAAAAACAAGTCACACCTCTTTATAATTTGAATCTTCATAGGAGTTTGATTAAAAATGAATGAGTAAAAGTATGTATGTTTATAGGCTTTTTTTTCTATTTATTCGGATTTATATTTTTAAGTTATTTATATTAACAATAAATTATTATAATTATTTTTATGTAGGAGAAATATAATAAAATATAGTATTAAGTATATTTCCTTAAGAAAATATAAGTATAATCATTACTAAAAAAAATTCAATATATATACACGGACAAAATAACATTATTATACTATTCGGCATATTTATTCTCATTGATTTTTCAATTTGTCAATTTATTTAACGTTACTTGAATTGTTAATTTACAAATGTTTAAGTGAAATAGACTTTTATATAGGTTTGTAGGCTAATCAGACATTAAAAATGACTAGGGTCAGATCTACAAATAAGCTTATAATAGATTACCGGTTCGTCTTAGACTTTGAATTTTTTAGCTCTCACACTCAGACTTGATAAAACCTATCTCGGCCCAACCTATTTTTCAATTTATCGATTTATTTGTGAATTCATTGAAAAACAAGTCACACCTCTTTATAATTTGAATCTTCATAGGAGTTTGATTAAAAATGAATGAGTAAAAGTATGTATGTTTATAGGCTTTTTTTTCTATTTATTCGGATTTATATTTTTAAGTTATTTATATTAACAATAAATTATTATAATTATTTTTATGTAGGAGAAATATAATAAAATATAGTATTAAGTATATTTCCTTAAGAAAATATAAGTATAATCATTACTAAAAAAAATTCAATATATATACACGGACAAAATAACATTATTATACTATTCGGCATATTTATTCTCATTGATTTTTCAATTTGTCAATTTATTTAACGTTACTTGAATTGTTAATTTACAAATGTTTAAGTGAAATAGACTTTTATATAGGTTTGTAGGCTAATCAGACATTAAAAATGACTAGGCTCAGATCTACAAATAAGCTTATAATAGATTACCGGTTCGTCTTAGACTTTGAATTTTTTAGCTCTCACACTCAGACTTGATAAAACCTATCTCGGCCCAACCTATTTTTCAATTTATCGATTTATTTGTGAATTCATTGAAAAACAAGTCACACCTCTTTATAATTTGAATCTTCATAGGAGTTTGATTAAAAATGAATGAGTAAAAGTATGTATGTTTATAGGCTTTTTTTTCTATTTATTCGGATTTATATTTTTAAGTTATTTATATTAACAATAAATTATTATAATTATTTTTATGTAGGAGAAATATAATAAAATATAGTATTAAGTATATTTCCTTAAGAAAATATAAGTATAATCATTACTAAAAAAAATTCAATATATATACACGGACAAAATAACATTATTATACTATTCGGCATATTTATTCTCATTGATTTTTCAATTTGTCAATTTATTTAACGTTACTTGAATTGTTAATTTACAAATGTTTAAGTGAAATAGACTTTTATATAGGTTTGTAGGCTAATCAGACATTAAAAATGACTAGGCTCAGATCTACAAATAAGCTTATAATAGATTACCGGTTCGTCTTAGACTTTGAATTTTTTAGCTCTCACACTCAGACTTGATAAAACCTATCTCGGCCCAACCTATTTTTCAATTTATCGATTTATTTGTGAATTCATTGAAAAACAAGTCACACCTCTTTATAATTTGAATCTTCATAGGAGTTTGATTAAAAATGAATGAGTAAAAGTATGTATGTTTATAGGCTTTTTTTTCTATTTATTCGGATTTATATTTTTAAGTTATTTATATTAACAATAAATTATTATAATTATTTTTATGTAGGAGAAATATAATAAAATATAGTATTAAGTATATTTCCTTAAGAAAATATAAGTATAATCATTACTAAAAAAAATTCAATATATATACACGGACAAAATAACATTATTATACTATTCGGCATATTTATTCTCATTGATTTTTCAATTTGTCAATTTATTTAACGTTACTTGAATTGTTAATTTACAAATGTTTAAGTGAAATAGACTTTTATATAGGTTTGTAGGCTAATCAGACATTAAAAATGACTAGGCTCAGATCTACAAATAAGCTTATAATAGATTACCGGTTCGTCTTAGACTTTGAATTTTTTAGCTCTCACACTCAGACTTGATAAAACCTATCTCGGCCCAACCTATTTTTCAATTTATCGATTTATTTGTGAATTCATTGAAAAACAAGTCACACCTCTTTATAATTTGAATCTTCATAGGAGTTTGATTAAAAATGAATGAGTAAAAGTATGTATGTTTATAGGCTTTTTTTTCTATTTATTCGGATTTATATTTTTAAGTTATTTATATTAACAATAAATTATTATAATTATTTTTATGTAGGAGAAATATAATAAAATATAGTATTAAGTATATTTCCTTAAGAAAATATAAGTATAATCATTACTAAAAAAAATTCAATATATATACACGGACAAAATAACATTATTATACTATTCGGCATATTTATTCTCATTGATTTTTCAATTTGTCAATTTATTTAACGTTACTTGAATTGTTAATTTACAAATGTTTAAGTGAAATAGACTTTTATATAGGTTTGTAGGCTAATCAGACATTAAAAATGACTAGGCTCAGATCTACAAATAAGCTTATAATAGATTACCGGTTCGTCTTAGACTTTGAATTTTTTAGCTCTCACACTCAGACTTGATAAAACCTATCTCGGCCCAACCTATTTTTCAATTTATCGATTTATTTGTGAATTCATTGAAAAACAAGTCACACCTCTTTATAATTTGAATCTTCATAGGAGTTTGATTAAAAATGAATGAGTAAAAGTATGT
This sequence comes from Vicia faba, assembly GCA_948472305.1. Taxonomy (NCBI): domain Eukaryota; kingdom Viridiplantae; phylum Streptophyta; class Magnoliopsida; order Fabales; family Fabaceae; genus Vicia; species Vicia faba. Next base: position 19,897 of record CATIWC010002688.1, on the reverse strand, counting down.
ATGTTTATAGGCTTTTTTTTCTATTTATTCGGATTTATATTTTTAAGTTATTTATATTAACAATAAATTATTATAATTATTTTTATGTAGGAGAAATATAATAAAATATAGTATTAAGTATATTTCCTTAAGAAAATATAAGTATAATCATTACTAAAAAAAATTCAATATATATACACGGACAAAATAACATTATTATACTATTCGGCATATTTATTCTCATTGATTTTTCAATTTGTCAATTTATTTAACATTACTTGAATTGTTAATTTACAAATGTTTAAGTGAAATAGACTTTTATATAGGTTTGTAGGCTAATCAGACATTAAAAATGACTAGGCTCAGATCTACAAATAAGCTTATAATAGATTACCGGTTCGTCTTAGACTTTGAATTTTTTAGCTCTCACACTCAGACTTGATAAAACCTATCTCGGCCCAACCTATTTTTCAATTTATCGATTTATTTGTGAATTCATTGAAAAACAAGTCACACCTCTTTATAATTTGAATCTTCATAGGAGTTTGATTAAAAATGAATGAGTAAAAGTATGTATGTTTATAGGCTTTTTTTTCTATTTATTCGGATTTATATTTTTAAGTTATTTATATTAACAATAAATTATTATAATTATTTTTATGTAGGAGAAATATAATAAAATATAGTATTAAGTATATTTCCTTAAGAAAATATAAGTATAATCATTACTAAAAAAAATTCAATATATATACACGGACAAAATAACATTATTATACTATTCGGCATATTTATTCTCATTGATTTTTCAATTTGTCAATTTATTTAACATTACTTGAATTGTTAATTTACAAATGTTTAAGTGAAATAGACTTTTATATAGGTTTGTAGGCTAATCAGACATTAAAAATGACTAGGCTCAGATCTACAAATAAGCTTATAATAGATTACCGGTTCGTCTTAGACTTTGAATTTTTTAGCTCTCACACTCAGACTTGATAAAACCTATCTCGGCCCAACCTATTTTTCAATTTATCGATTTATTTGTGAATTCATTGAAAAACAAGTCACACCTCTTTATAATTTGAATCTTCATAGGAGTTTGATTAAAAATGAATGAGTAAAAGTATGTATGTTTATAGGCTTTTTTTTCTATTTATTCGGATTTATATTTTTAAGTTATTTATATTAACAATAAATTATTATAATTATTTTTATGTAGGAGAAATATAATAAAATATAGTATTAAGTATATTTCCTTAAGAAAATATAAGTATAATCATTACTAAAAAAAATTCAATATATATACACGGACAAAATAACATTATTATACTATTCGGCATATTTATTCTCATTGATTTTTCAATTTGTCAATTTATTTAACATTACTTGAATTGTTAATTTACAAATGTTTAAGTGAAATAGACTTTTATATAGGTTTGTAGGCTAATCAGACATTAAAAATGACTAGGCTCAGATCTACAAATAAGCTTATAATAGATTACCGGTTCGTCTTAGACTTTGAATTTTTTAGCTCTCACACTCAGACTTGATAAAACCTATCTCGGCCCAACCTATTTTTCAATTTATCGATTTATTTGTGAATTCATTGAAAAACAAGTCACACCTCTTTATAATTTGAATCTTCATAGGAGTTTGATTAAAAATGAATGAGTAAAAGTATGTATGTTTATAGGCTTTTTTTTCTATTTATTCGGATTTATATTTTTAAGTTATTTATATTAACAATAAATTATTATAATTATTTTTATGTAGGAGAAATATAATAAAATATAGTATTAAGTATATTTCCTTAAGAAAATATAAGTATAATCATTACTAAAAAAAATTCAATATATATACACGGACAAAATAACATTATTATACTATTCGGCATATTTATTCTCATTGATTTTTCAATTTGTCAATTTATTTAACATTACTTGAATTGTTAATTTACAAATGTTTAAGTGAAATAGACTTTTATATAGGTTTGTAGGCTAATCAGACATTAAAAATGACTAGGCTCAGATCTACAAATAAGCTTATAATAGATTACCGGTTCGTCTTAGACTTTGAATTTTTTAGCTCTCACACTCAGACTTGATAAAACCTATCTCGGCCCAACCTATTTTTCAATTTATCGATTTATTTGTGAATTCATTGAAAAACAAGTCACACCTCTTTATAATTTGAATCTTCATAGGAGTTTGATTAAAAATGAATGAGTAAAAGTATGTATGTTTATAGGCTTTTTTTTCTATTTATTCGGATTTATATTTTTAAGTTATTTATATTAACAATAAATTATTATAATTATTTTTATGTAGGAGAAATATAATAAAATATAGTATTAAGTATATTTCCTTAAGAAAATATAAGTATAATCATTACTAAAAAAAATTCAATATATATACACGGACAAAATAACATTATTATACTATTCGGCATATTTATTCTCATTGATTTTTCAATTTGTCAATTTATTTAACATTACTTGAATTGTTAATTTACAAATGTTTAAGTGAAATAGACTTTTATATAGGTTTGTAGGCTAATCAGACATTAAAAATGACTAGGCTCAGATCTACAAATAAGCTTATAATAGATTACCGGTTCGTCTTAGACTTTGAATTTTTTAGCTCTCACACTCAGACTTGATAAAACCTATCTCGGCCCAACCTATTTTTCAATTTATCGATTTATTTGTGAATTCATTGAAAAACAAGTCACACCTCTTTATAATTTGAATCTTCATAGGAGTTTGATTAAAAATGAATGAGTAAAAGTATGTATGTTTATAGGCTTTTTTTTCTATTTATTCGGATTTATATTTTTAAGTTATTTATATTAACAATAAATTATTATAATTATTTTTATGTAGGAGAAATATAATAAAATATAGTATTAAGTATATTTCCTTAAGAAAATATAAGTATAATCATTACTAAAAAAAATTCAATATATATACACGGACAAAATAACATTATTATACTATTCGGCATATTTATTCTCATTGATTTTTCAATTTGTCAATTTATTTAACATTACTTGAATTGTTAATTTACAAATGTTTAAGTGAAATAGACTTTTATATAGGTTTGTAGGCTAATCAGACATTAAAAATGACTAGGCTCAGATCTACAAATAAGCTTATAATAGATTACCGGTTCGTCTTAGACTTTGAATTTTTTAGCTCTCACACTCAGACTTGATAAAACCTATCTCGGCCCAACCTATTTTTCAATTTATCGATTTATTTGTGAATTCATTGAAAAACAAGTCACACCTCTTTATAATTTGAATCTTCATAGGAGTTTGATTAAAAATGAATGAGTAAAAGTATGTATGTTTATAGGCTTTTTTTTCTATTTATTCGGATTTATATTTTTAAGTTATTTATATTAACAATAAATTATTATAATTATTTTTATGTAGGAGAAATATAATAAAATATAGTATTAAGTATATTTCCTTAAGAAAATATAAGTATAATCATTACTAAAAAAAATTCCATATATATACACGGACAAAATAACATTATTATACTATTCGGCATATTTATTCTCATTGATTTTTCAATTTGTCAATTTATTTAACATTACTTGAATTGTTAATTTACAAATGTTTAAGTGAAATAGACTTTTATATAGGTTTGTAGGCTAATCAGACATTAAAAATGACTAGGCTCAGATCTACAAATAAGCTTATAATAGATTACCGGTTCGTCTTAGACTTTGAATTTTTTAGCTCTCACACTCAGACTTGATAAAACCTATCTCGGCCCAACCTATTTTTCAATTTATCGATTTATTTGTGAATTCATTGAAAAACAAGTCACACCTCTTTATAATTTGAATCTTCATAGGAGTTTGATTAAAAATGAATGAGTAAAAGTATGTATGTTTATAGGCTTTTTTTTCTATTTATTCGGATTTATATTTTTAAGTTATTTATATTAACAATAAATTATTATAATTATTTTTATGTAGGAGAAATATAATAAAATATAGTATTAAGTATATTTCCTTAAGAAAATATAAGTATAATCATTACTAAAAAAAATTCAATATATATACACGGACAAAATAACATTATTATACTATTCGGCATATTTATTCTCATTGATTTTTCAATTTGTCAATTTATTTAACATTACTTGAATTGTTAATTTACAAATGTTTAAGTGAAATAGACTTTTATATAGGTTTGTAGGCTAATCAGACATTAAAAATGACTAGGCTCAGATCTACAAATAAGCTTATAATAGATTACCGGTTCGTCTTAGACTTTGAATTTTTTAGCTCTCACACTCAGACTTGATAAAACCTATCTCGGCCCAACCTATTTTTCAATTTATCGATTTATTTGTGAATTCATTGAAAAACAAGTCACACCTCTTTATAATTTGAATCTTCATAGGAGTTTGATTAAAAATGAATGAGTAAAAGTATGTATGTTTATAGGCTTTTTTTTCTATTTATTCGGATTTATATTTTTAAGTTATTTATATTAACAATAAATTATTATAATTATTTTTATGTAGGAGAAATATAATAAAATATAGTATTAAGTATATTTCCTTAAGAAAATATAAGTATAATCATTACTAAAAAAAATTCAATATATATACACGGACAAAATAACATTATTATACTATTCGGCATATTTATTCTCATTGATTTTTCAATTTGTCAATTTATTTAACATTACTTGAATTGTTAATTTACAAATGTTTAAGTGAAATAGACTTTTATATAGGTTTGTAGGCTAATCAGACATTAAAAATGACTAGGCTCAGATCTACAAATAAGCTTATAATAGATTACCGGTTCGTCTTAGACTTTGAATTTTTTAGCTCTCACACTCAGACTTGATAAAACCTATCTCGGCCCAACCTATTTTTCAATTTATCGATTTATTTGTGAATTCATTGAAAAACAAGTCACACCTCTTTATAATTTGAATCTTCATAGGAGTTTGATTAAAAATGAATGAGTAAAAGTATGTATGTTTATAGGCTTTTTTTTCTATTTATTCGGATTTATATTTTTAAGTTATTTATATTAACAATAAATTATTATAATTATTTTTATGTAGGAGAAATATAATAAAATATAGTATTAAGTATATTTCCTTAAGAAAATATAAGTATAATCATTACTAAAAAAAATTCAATATATATACACGGACAAAATAACATTATTATACTATTCGGCATATTTATTCTCATTGATTTTTCAATTTGTCAATTTATTTAACATTACTTGAATTGTTAATTTACAAATGTTTAAGTGAAATAGACTTTTATATAGGTTTGTAGGCTAATCAGACATTAAAAATGACTAGGCTCAGATCTACAAATAAGCTTATAATAGATTACCGGTTCGTCTTAGACTTTGAATTTTTTAGCTCTCACACTCAGACTTGATAAAACCTATCTCGGCCCAACCTATTTTTCAATTTATCGATTTATTTGTGAATTCATTGAAAAACAAGTCACACCTCTTTATAATTTGAATCTTCATAGGAGTTTGATTAAAAATGAATGAGTAAAAGTATGTATGTTTATAGGCTTTTTTTTCTATTTATTCGGATTTATATTTTTAAGTTATTTATATTAACAATAAATTATTATAATTATTTTTATGTAGGAGAAATATAATAAAATATAGTATTAAGTATATTTCCTTAAGAAAATATAAGTATAATCATTACTAAAAAAAATTCAATATATATACACGGACAAAATAACATTATTATACTATTCGGCATATTTATTCTCATTGATTTTTCAATTTGTCAATTTATTTAACATTACTTGAATTGTTAATTTACAAATGTTTAAGTGAAATAGACTTTTATATAGGTTTGTAGGCTAATCAGACATTAAAAATGACTAGGCTCAGATCTACAAATAAGCTTATAATAGATTACCGGTTCGTCTTAGACTTTGAATTTTTTAGCTCTCACACTCAGACTTGATAAAACCTATCTCGGCCCAACCTATTTTTCAATTTATCGATTTATTTGTGAATTCATTGAAAAACAAGTCACACCTCTTTATAATTTGAATCTTCATAGGAGTTTGATTAAAAATGAATGAGTAAAAGTATGTATGTTTATAGGCTTTTTTTTCTATTTATTCGGATTTATATTTTTAAGTTATTTATATTAACAATAAATTATTATAATTATTTTTATGTAGGAGAAATATAATAAAATATAGTATTAAGTATATTTCCTTAAGAAAATATAAGTATAATCATTACTAAAAAAAATTCAATATATATACACGGACAAAATAACATTATTATACTATTCGGCATATTTATTCTCATTGATTTTTCAATTTGTCAATTTATTTAACATTACTTGAATTGTTAATTTACAAATGTTTAAGTGAAATAGACTTTTATATAGGTTTGTAGGCTAATCAGACATTAAAAATGACTAGGCTCAGATCTACAAATAAGCTTATAATAGATTACCGGTTCGTCTTAGACTTTGAATTTTTTAGCTCTCACACTCAGACTTGATAAAACCTATCTCGGCCCAACCTATTTTTCAATTTATCGATTTATTTGTGAATTCATTGAAAAACAAGTCACACCTCTTTATAATTTGAATCTTCATAGGAGTTTGATTAAAAATGAATGAGTAAAAGTATGTATGTTTATAGGCTTTTTTTTCTATTTATTCGGATTTATATTTTTAAGTTATTTATATTAACAATAAATTATTATAATTATTTTTATGTAGGAGAAATATAATAAAATATAGTATTAAGTATATTTCCTTAAGAAAATATAAGTATAATCATTACTAAAAAAAATTCAATATATATACACGGACAAAATAACATTATTATACTATTCGGCATATTTATTCTCATTGATTTTTCAATTTGTCAATTTATTTAACATTACTTGAATTGTTAATTTACAAATGTTTAAGTGAAATAGACTTTTATATAGGTTTGTAGGCTAATCAGACATTAAAAATGACTAGGCTCAGATCTACAAATAAGCTTATAATAGATTACCGGTTCGTCTTAGACTTTGAATTTTTTAGCTCTCACACTCAGACTTGATAAAACCTATCTCGGCCCAACCTATTTTTCAATTTATCGATTTATTTGTGAATTCATTGAAAAACAAGTCACACCTCTTTATAATTTGAATCTTCATAGGAGTTTGATTAAAAATGAATGAGTAAAAGTATGTATGTTTATAGGCTTTTTTTTCTATTTATTCGGATTTATATTTTTAAGTTATTTATATTAACAATAAATTATTATAATTATTTTTATGTAGGAGAAATATAATAAAATATAGTATTAAGTATATTTCCTTAAGAAAATATAAGTATAATCATTACTAAAAAAATTCAATATATATACACGGACAAAAAAACATTATTATACTATTCGGCATATTTATTCTCATTGATTTTTCAATTTGTCAATTTATTTAACATTACTTGAATTGTTAATTTACAAATGTTTAAGTGAAATAGACTTTTATATAGGTTTGTAGGCTAATCAGACATTAAAAATGACTAGGCTCAGATCTACAAATAAGCTTATAATAGATTACCGGTTCGTCTTAGACTTTGAATTTTTTAGCTCTCACACTCAGACTTGATAAAACCTATCTCGGCCCAACCTATTTTTCAATTTATCGATTTATTTGTGAATTCATTGAAAAACAAGTCACACCTCTTTATAATTTGAATCTTCATAGGAGTTTGATTAAAAATGAATGAGTAAAAGTATGTATGTTTATAGGCTTTTTTTTCTATTTATTCGGATTTATATTTTTAAGTTATTTATATTAACAATAAATTATTATAATTATTTTTATGTAGGAGAAATATAATAAAATATAGTATTAAGTATATTTCCTTAAGAAAATATAAGTATAATCATTACTAAAAAAAATTCAATATATATACACGGACAAAATAACATTATTATACTATTCGGCATATTTATTCTCATTGATTTTTCAATTTGTCAATTTATTTAACATTACTTGAATTGTTAATTTACAAATGTTTAAGTGAAATAGACTTTTATTATAGGTTTGTAGGCTAATCAGACATTAAAAATGACTAGGCTCAGATCTACAAATAAGCTTATAATAGATTACCCGGTTCGTCTTAGACTTTGAATTTTTTAGCTCTCACACTCAGACTTGATAAAACCTATCTCGGCCCAACCTATTTTTCAATTTATCGATTTATTTGTGAATTCATTGAAAAACAAGTCACACCTCTTTATAATTTGAATCTTCATAGGAGTTTGATTAAAAATGAATGAGTAAAAGTATGTATGTTTATAGGCTTTTTTTTCTATTTATTCGGATTTATATTTTTAAGTTATTTATATTAACAATAAATTATTATAATTATTTTTATGTAGGAGAAATATAATAAAATATAGTATTAAGTATATTTCCTTAAGAAAATATAAGTATAATCATTACTAAAAAAAATTCAATATATATACACGGACAAAATAACATTATTATACTATTCGGCATATTTATTCTCATTGATTTTTCAATTTGTCAATTTATTTAACATTACTTGAATTGTTAATTTACAAATGTTTAAGTGAAATAGACTTTTATATAGGTTTGTAGGCTAATCAGACATTAAAAATGACTAGGCTCAGATCTACAAATAAGCTTATAATAGATTACCGGTTCGTCTTAGACTTTGAATTTTTTAGCTCTCACACTCAGACTTGATAAAACCTATCTCGGCCCAACCTATTTTTCAATTTATCGATTTATTTGTGAATTCATTGAAAAACAAGTCACACCTCTTTATAATTTGAATCTTCATAGGAGTTTGATTAAAAATGAATGAGTAAAAGTATGTATGTTTATAGGCTTTTTTTTCTATTTATTCGGATTTATATTTTTAAGTTATTTATATTAACAATAAATTATTATAATTATTTTTATGTAGGAGAAATATAATAAAATATAGTATTAAGTATATTTCCTTAAGAAAATATAAGTATAATCATTACTAAAAAAAATTCAATATATATACACGGACAAAATAACATTATTATACTATTCGGCATATTTATTCTCATTGATTTTTCAATTTGTCAATTTATTTAACATTACTTGAATTGTTAATTTACAAATGTTTAAGTGAAATAGACTTTTATATAGGTTTGTAGGCTAATCAGACATTAAAAATGACTAGGCTCAGATCTACAAATAAGCTTATAATAGATTACCGGTTCGTCTTAGACTTTGAATTTTTTAGCTCTCACACTCAGACTTGATAAAACCTATCTCGGCCCAACCTATTTTTCAATTTATCGATTTATTTGTGAATTCATTGAAAAACAAGTCACACCTCTTTATAATTTGAATCTTCATAGGAGTTTGATTAAAAATGAATGAGTAAAAGTATGTATGTTTATAGGCTTTTTTTTCTATTTATTCGGATTTATATTTTTAAGTTATTTATATTAACAATAAATTATTATAATTATTTTTATGTAGGAGAAATATAATAAAATATAGTATTAAGTATATTTCCTTAAGAAAATATAAGTATAATCATTACTAAAAAAAATTCAATATATATACACGGACAAAATAACATTATTATACTATTCGGCATATTTATTCTCATTGATTTTTCAATTTGTCAATTTATTTAACATTACTTGAATTGTTAATTTACAAATGTTTAAGTGAAATAGACTTTTATATAGGTTTGTAGGCTAATCAGACATTAAAAATGACTAGGCTCAGATCTACAAATAAGCTTATAATAGATTACCGGTTCGTCTTAGACTTTGAATTTTTTAGCTCTCACACTCAGACTTGATAAAACCTATCTCGGCCCAACCTATTTTTCAATTTATCGATTTATTTGTGAATTCATTGAAAAACAAGTCACACCTCTTTATAATTTGAATCTTCATAGGAGTTTGATTAAAAATGAATGAGTAAAAGTATGTATGTTTATAGGCTTTTTTTTCTATTTATTCGGATTTATATTTTTAAGTTATTTATATTAACAATAAATTATTATAATTATTTTTATGTAGGAGAAATATAATAAAATATAGTATTAAGTATATTTCCTTAAGAAAATATAAGTATAATCATTACTAAAAAAAATTCAATATATATACACGGACAAAATAACATTATTATATATTCGGCATATTTATTCTCATTGATTTTTCAATTTGTCAATTTATTTAACATTACTTGAATTGTTAATTTACAAATGTTTAAGTGAAATAGACTTTTATATAGGTTTGTAGGCTAATCAGACATTAAAAATGACTAGGCTCAGATCTACAAATAAGCTTATAATAGATTACCGGTTCGTCTTAGACTTTGAATTTTTTAGCTCTCACACTCAGACTTGATAAAACCTATCTCGGCCCAACCTATTTTTCAATTTATCGATTTATTTGTGAATTCATTGAAAAACAAGTCACACCTCTTTATAATTTGAATCTTCATAGGAGTTTGATTAAAAATGAATGAGTAAAAGTATGTATGTTTATAGGCTTTTTTTTCTATTTATTCGGATTTATATTTTTAAGTTATTTATATTAACAATAAATTATTATAATTATTTTTATGTAGGAGAAATATAATAAAATATAGTATTAAGTATATTTCCTTAAGAAAATATAAGTATAATCATTACTAAAAAAAAATTCAATATATATACACGGACAAAATAACATTATTATACTATTCGGCATATTTATTCTCATTGATTTTTCAATTTGTCAATTTATTTAACATTACTTGAATTGTTAATTTACAAATGTTTAAGTGAAATAGACTTTTATATAGGTTTGTAGGCTAATCAGACATTAAAAATGACTAGGCTCAGATCTACAAATAAGCTTATAATAGATTACCGGTTCGTCTTAGACTTTGAATTTTTAGCTCTCACACTCAGACTTGATAAAACCTATCTCGGCCCAACCTATTTTTCAATTTATCGATTTATTTGTGAATTCATTGAAAAACAAGTCACACCTCTTTATAATTTGAATCTTCATAGGAGTTTGATTAAAAATGAATGAGTAAAAGTATGTATGTTTATAGGCTTTTTTTTCTATTTATTCGGATTTATATTTTTAAGTTATTTATATTAACAATAAATTATTATAATTATTTTTATGTAGGAGAAATATAATAAAATATAGTATTAAGTATATTTCCTTAAGAAAATATAAGTATAATCATTACTAAAAAAAATTCAATATATATACACGGACAAAATAACATTATTATACTATTCGGCATATTTATTCTCATTGATTTTTCAATTTGTCAATTTATTTAACATTACTTGAATTGTTAATTTACAAATGTTTAAGTGAAATAGACTTTTATATAGGTTTGTAGGCTAATCAGACATTAAAAATGACTAGGCTCAGATCTACAAATAAGCTTATAATAGATTACCGGTTCGTCTTAGACTTTGAATTTTTTAGCTCTCACACTCAGACTTGATAAAACCTATCTCGGCCCAACCTATTTTTCAATTTATCGATTTATTTGTGAATTCATTGAAAAACAAGTCACACCTCTTTATAATTTGAATCTTCATAGGAGTTTGATTAAAAATGAATGAGTAAAAGTATGTATGTTTATAGGCTTTTTTTTCTATTTATTCGGATTTATATTTTTAAGTTATTTATATTAACAATAAATTATTATAATTATTTTTATGTAGGAGAAATATAATAAAATATAGTATTAAGTATATTTCCTTAAGAAAATATAAGTATAATCATTACTAAAAAAAATTCAATATATATACACGGACAAAATAACATTATTATACTATTCGGCATATTTATTCTCATTGATTTTTCAATTTGTCAATTTATTTAACATTACTTGAATTGTTAATTTACAAATGTTTAAGTGAAATAGACTTTTATATAGGTTTGTAGGCTAATCAGACATTAAAAATGACTAGGCTCAGATCTACAAATAAGCTTATAATAGATTACCGGTTCGTCTTAGACTTTGAATTTTTTAGCTCTCACACTCAGACTTGATAAATACCTATCTCGGCCCAACCTATTTTTCAATTTATCGATTTATTTGTGAATTCATTGAAAAACAAGTCACACCTCTTTATAATTTGAATCTTCATAGGAGTTTGATTAAAAATGAATGAGTAAAAGTATGTATGTTTATAGGCTTTTTTTTCTATTTATTCGGATTTATATTTTTAAGTTATTTATATTAACAATAAATTATTATAATTATTTTTATGTAGGAGAAATATAATAAAATATAGTATTAAGTATATTTCCTTAAGAAAATATAAGTATAATCATTACTAAAAAAAATTCAATATATATACACGGACAAAATAACATTATTATACTATTCGGCATATTTATTCTCATTGATTTTTCAATTTGTCAATTTATTTAACATTACTTGAATTGTTAATTTACAAATGTTTAAGTGAAATAGACTTTTATATAGGTTTGTAGGCTAATCAGACATTAAAAATGACTAGGCTCAGATCTACAAATAAGCTTATAATAGATTACCGGTTCGTCTTAGACTTTGAATTTTTTAGCTCTCACACTCAGACTTGATAAAACCTATCTCGGCCCAACCTATTTTTCAATTTATCGATTTATTTGTGAATTCATTGAAAAACAAGTCACACCTCTTTATAATTTGAATCTTCATAGGAGTTTGATTAAAAATGAATGAGTAAAAGTATGTATGTTTATAGGCTTTTTTTTCTATTTATTCGGATTTATATTTTTAAGTTATTTATATTAACAATAAATTATTATAATTATTTTTATGTAGGAGAAATATAATAAAATATAGTATTAAGTATATTTCCTTAAGAAAATATAAGTATAATCATTACTAAAAAAAATTCAATATATATACACGGACAAAATAACATTATTATACTATTCGGCATATTTATTCTCATTGATTTTTCAATTTGTCAATTTATTTAACATTACTTGAATTGTTAATTTACAAATGTTTAAGTGAAATAGACTTTTATATAGGTTTGTAGGCTAATCAGACATTAAAAATGACTAGGCTCAGATCTACAAATAAGCTTATAATAGATTACCGGTTCGTCTTAGACTTTGAATTTTTTAGCTCTCACACTCAGACTTGATAAAACCTATCTCGGCCCAACCTATTTTTCAATTTATCGATTTATTTGTGAATTCATTGAAAAACAAGTCACACCTCTTTATAATTTGAATCTTCATAGGAGTTTGATTAAAAATGAATGAGTAAAAGTATGTATGTTTATAGGCTTTTTTTTCTATTTATTCGGATTTATATTTTTAAGTTATTTATATTAACAATAAATTATTATAATTATTTTTATGTAGGAGAAATATAATAAAATATAGTATTAAGTATATTTCCTTAAGAAAATATAAGTATAATCATTACTAAAAAAAATTCAATATATATACACGGACAAAATAACATTATTATACTATTCGGCATATTTATTCTCATTGATTTTTCAATTTGTCAATTTATTTAACATTACTTGAATTGTTAATTTACAAATGTTTAAGTGAAATAGACTTTTATATAGGTTTGTAGGCTAATCAGACATTAAAAATGACTAGGCTCAGATCTACAAATAAGCTTATAATAGATTACCGGTTCGTCTTAGACTTTGAATTTTTTAGCTCTCACACTCAGACTTGATAAAACCTATCTCGGCCCAACCTATTTTTCAATTTATCGATTTATTTGTGAATTCATTGAAAAACAAGTCACACCTCTTTATAATTTGAATCTTCATAGGAGTTTGATTAAAAATGAATGAGTAAAAGTATGTATGTTTATAGGCTTTTTTTTCTATTTATTCGGATTTATATTTTTAAGTTATTTATATTAACAATAAATTATTATAATTATTTTTATGTAGGAGAAATATAATAAAATATAGTATTAAGTATATTTCCTTAAGAAAATATAAGTATAATCATTACTAAAAAAAATTCAATATATATACACGGACAAAATAACATTATTATACTATTCGGCATATTTATTCTCATTGATTTTTCAATTTGTCAATTTATTTAACATTACTTGAATTGTTAATTTACAAATGTTTAAGTGAAATAGACTTTTATATAGGTTTGTAGGCTAATCAGACATTAAAAATGACTAGGCTCAGATCTACAAATAAGCTTATAATAGATTACCGGTTCGTCTTAGACTTTGAATTTTTTAGCTCTCACACTCAGACTTGATAAAACCTATCTCGGCCCAACCTATTTTTCAATTTATCGATTTATTTGTGAATTCATTGAAAAACAAGTCACACCTCTTTATAATTTGAATCTTCATAGGAGTTTGATTAAAAATGAATGAGTAAAAGTATGTATGTTTATAGGCTTTTTTTTCTATTTATTCGGATTTATATTTTTAAGTTATTTATATTAACAATAAATTATTATAATTATTTTTATGTAGGAGAAATATAATAAAATATAGTATTAAGTATATTTCCTTAAGAAAATATAAGTATAATCATTACTAAAAAAAATTCAATATATATACACGGACAAAATAACATTATTATACTATTCGGCATATTTATTCTCATTGATTTTTCAATTTGTCAATTTATTTAACATTACTTGAATTGTTAATTTACAAATGTTTAAGTGAAATAGACTTTTATATAGGTTTGTAGGCTAATCAGACATTAAAAATGACTAGGCTCAGATCTACAAATAAGCTTATAATAGATTACCGGTTCGTCTTAGACTTTGAATTTTTTAGCTCTCACACTCAGACTTGATAAAACCTATCTCGGCCCAACCTATTTTTCAATTTATCGATTTATTTGTGAATTCATTGAAAAACAAGTCACACCTCTTTATAATTTGAATCTTCATAGGAGTTTGATTAAAAATGAATGAGTAAAAGTATGTATGTTTATAGGCTTTTTTTTCTATTTATTCGGATTTATATTTTTAAGTTATTTATATTAACAATAAATTATTATAATTATTTTTATGTAGGAGAAATATAATAAAATATAGTATTAAGTATATTTCCTTAAGAAAATATAAGTATAATCATTACTAAAAAAAATTCAATATATATACACGGACAAAATAACATTATTATACTATTCGGCATATTTATTCTCATTGATTTTTCAATTTGTCAATTTATTTAACATTACTTGAATTGTTAATTTACAAATGTTTAAGTGAAATAGACTTTTATATAGGTTTGTAGGCTAATCAGACATTAAAAATGACTAGGCTCAGATCTACAAATAAGCTTATAATAGATTACCGGTTCGTCTTAGACTTTGAATTTTTTAGCTCTCACACTCAGACTTGATAAAACCTATCTCGGCCCAACCTATTTTTCAATTTATCGATTTATTTGTGAATTCATTGAAAAACAAGTCACACCTCTTTATAATTTGAATCTTCATAGGAGTTTGATTAAAAATGAATGAGTAAAAGTATGTATGTTTATAGGCTTTTTTTTCTATTTATTCGGATTTATATTTTTAAGTTATTTATATTAACAATAAATTATTATAATTATTTTTATGTAGGAGAAATATAATAAAATATAGTATTAAGTATATTTCCTTAAGAAAATATAAGTATAATCATTACTAAAAAAAATTCAATATATATACACGGACAAAATAACATTATTATACTATTCGGCATATTTATTCTCATTGATTTTTCAATTTGTCAATTTATTTAACATTACTTGAATTGTTAATTTACAAATGTTTAAGTGAAATAGACTTTTATATAGGTTTGTAGGCTAATCAGACATTAAAAATGACTAGGCTCAGATCTACAAATAAGCTTATAATAGATTACCGGTTCGTCTTAGACTTTGAATTTTTTAGCTCTCACACTCAGACTTGATAAAACCTATCTCGGCCCAACCTATTTTTCAATTTATCGATTTATTTGTGAATTCATTGAAAAACAAGTCACACCTCTTTATAATTTGAATCTTCATAGGAGTTTGATTAAAAATGAATGAGTAAAAGTATGTATGTTTATAGGCTTTTTTTTCTATTTATTCGGATTTATATTTTTAAGTTATTTATATTAACAATAAATTATTATAATTATTTTTATGTAGGAGAAATATAATAAAATATAGTATTAAGTATATTTCCTTAAGAAAATATAAGTATAATCATTACTAAAAAAAATTCAATATATATACACGGACAAAATAACATTATTATACTATTCGGCATATTTATTCTCATTGATTTTTCAATTTGTCAATTTATTTAACATTACTTGAATTGTTAATTTACAAATGTTTAAGTGAAATAGACTTTTATATAGGTTTGTAGGCTAATCAGACATTAAAAATGACTAGGCTCAGATCTACAAATAAGCTTATAATAGATTACCGGTTCGTCTTAGACTTTGAATTTTTTAGCTCTCACACTCAGACTTGATAAAACCTATCTCGGCCCAACCTATTTTTCAATTTATCGATTTATTTGTGAATTCATTGAAAAACAAGTCACACCTCTTTATAATTTGAATCTTCATAGGAGTTTGATTAAAAATGAATGAGTAAAAGTATGTATGTTTATAGGCTTTTTTTTCTATTTATTCGGATTTATATTTTTAAGTTATTTATATTAACAATAAATTATTATAATTATTTTTATGTAGGAGAAATATAATAAAATATAGTATTAAGTATATTTCCTTAAGAAAATATAAGTATAATCATTACTAAAAAAAATTCAATATATATACACGGACAAAATAACATTATTATACTATTCGGCATATTTATTCTCATTGATTTTTCAATTTGTCAATTTATTTAACATTACTTGAATTGTTAATTTACAAATGTTTAAGTGAAATAGACTTTTATATAGGTTTGTAGGCTAATCAGACATTAAAAATGACTAGGCTCAGATCTACAAATAAGCTTATAATAGATTACCGGTTCGTCTTAGACTTTGAATTTTTTAGCTCTCACACTCAGACTTGATAAAACCTATCTCGGCCCAACCTATTTTTCAATTTATCGATTTATTTGTGAATTCATTGAAAAACAAGTCACACCTCTTTATAATTTGAATCTTCATAGGAGTTTGATTAAAAATGAATGAGTAAAAGTATGTATGTTTATAGGCTTTTTTTTCTATTTATTCGGATTTATATTTTTAAGTTATTTATATTAACAATAAATTATTATAATTATTTTTATGTAGGAGAAATATAATAAAATATAGTATTAAGTATATTTCCTTAAGAAAATATAAGTATAATCATTACTAAAAAAAATTCAATATATATACACGGACAAAATAACATTATTATACTATTCGGCATATTTATTCTCATTGATTTTTCAATTTGTCAATTTATTTAACATTACTTGAATTGTTAATTTACAAATGTTTAAGTGAAATAGACTTTTATATAGGTTTGTAGGCTAATCAGACATTAAAAATGACTAGGCTCAGATCTACAAATAAGCTTATAATAGATTACCGGTTCGTCTTAGACTTTGAATTTTTTAGCTCTCACACTCAGACTTGATAAAACCTATCTCGGCCCAACCTATTTTTCAATTTATCGATTTATTTGTGAATTCATTGAAAAACAAGTCACACCTCTTTATAATTTGAATCTTCATAGGAGTTTGATTAAAAATGAATGAGTAAAAGTATGTATGTTTATAGGCTTTTTTTTCTATTTATTCGGATTTATATTTTTAAGTTATTTATATTAACAATAAATTATTATAATTATTTTTATGTAGGAGAAATATAATAAAATATAGTATTAAGTATATTTCCTTAAGAAAATATAAGTATAATCATTACTAAAAAAAATTCAATATATATACACGGACAAAATAACATTATTATACTATTCGGCATATTTATTCTCATTGATTTTTCAATTTGTCAATTTATTTAACATTACTTGAATTGTTAATTTACAAATGTTTAAGTGAAATAGACTTTTATATAGGTTTGTAGGCTAATCAGACATTAAAAATGACTAGGCTCAGATCTACAAATAAGCTTATAATAGATTACCGGTTCGTCTTAGACTTTGATTTTTTTAGCTCTCACACTCAGACTTGATAAAACCTATCTCGGCCCAACCTATTTTTCAATTTATCGATTTATTTGTGAATTCATTGAAAAACAAGTCACACCTCTTTATAATTTGAATCTTCATAGGAGTTTGATTAAAAATGAATGAGTAAAAGTATGTATGTTTATAGGCTTTTTTTTCTATTTATTCGGATTTATATTTTTAAGTTATTTATATTAACAATAAATTATTATAATTATTTTTATGTAGGAGAAATATAATAAAATATAGTATTAAGTATATTTCCTTAAGAAAATATAAGTATAATCATTACTAAAAAAAATTCAATATATATACACGGACAAAATAACATTATTATACTATTCGGCATATTTATTCTCATTGATTTTTCAATTTGTCAATTTATTTAACATTACTTGAATTGTTAATTTACAAATGTTTAAGTGAAATAGACTTTTATATAGGTTTGTAGGCTAATCAGACATTAAAAATGACTAGGCTCAGATCTACAAATAAGCTTATAATAGATTACCGGTTCGTCTTAGACTTTGAATTTTTTAGCTCTCACACTCAGACTTGATAAAACCTATCTCGGCCCAACCTATTTTTCAATTTATCGATTTATTTGTGAATTCATTGAAAAACAAGTCACACCTCTTTATAATTTGAATCTTCATAGGAGTTTGATTAAAAATGAATGAGTAAAAGTATGTATGTTTATAGGCTTTTTTTTCTATTTATTCGGATTTATATTTTTAAGTTATTTATATTAACAATAAATTATTATAATTATTTTTATGTAGGAGAAATATAATAAAATATAGTATTAAGTATATTTCCTTAAGAAAATATAAGTATAATCATTACTAAAAAAAATTCAATATATATACACGGACAAAATAACATTATTATACTATTCGGCATATTTATTCTCATTGATTTTTCAATTTGTCAATTTATTTAACATTACTTGAATTGTTAATTTACAAATGTTTAAGTGAAATAGACTTTTATATAGGTTTGTAGGCTAATCAGACATTAAAAATGACTAGGCTCAGATCTACAAATAAGCTTATAATAGATTACCCGGTTCGTCTTAGACTTTGAATTTTTTAGCTCTCACACTCAGACTTGATAAAACCTATCTCGGCCCAACCTATTTTTCAATTTATCGATTTATTTGTGAATTCATTGAAAAACAAGTCACACCTCTTTATAATTTGAATCTTCATAGGAGTTTGATTAAAAATGAATGAGTAAAAGTATGTATGTTTATAGGCTTTTTTTTCTATTTATTCGGATTTATATTTTTAAGTTATTTATATTAACAATAAATTATTATAATTATTTTTATGTAGGAGAAATATAATAAAATATAGTATTAAGTATATTTCCTTAAGAAAATATAAGTATAATCATTACTAAAAAAAATTCAATATATATACACGGACAAAATAACATTATTATACTATTCGGCATATTTATTCTCATTGATTTTTCAATTTGTCAATTTATTTAACATTACTTGAATTGTTAATTTACAAATGTTTAAGTGAAATAGACTTTTATATAGGTTTGTAGGCTAATCAGACATTAAAAATGACTAGGCTCAGATCTACAAATAAGCTTATAATAGATTACCGGTTCGTCTTAGACTTTGAATTTTTTAGCTCTCACACTCAGACTTGATAAAACCTATCTCGGCCCAACCTATTTTTCAATTTATCGATTTATTTGTGAATTCATTGAAAAACAAGTCACACCTCTTTATAA
>CATIWC010002687.1:0-46168 GCA_948472305.1 Vicia faba | reverse complement strand
TTTCACTATTTTCTAATTCTCCATCACCAAATCTTAGGTTACTTCATCATTAAGAAACTAAGTTAAAAGACTATTACTTAATGACACATATTCCATATACATTTGAAATAATTCAAATTATCTAATGAGTCTCGATAGTATATTTATCAACCATATTCATATTTTATTATCGTATAATAGATGTAAACAATTTCAATATTTTTCTTCTTCTCCATCATCAAAATTTAGGTTACTTCATCACTATAAAACTAAGTTAAGAGACTATTACTTAATT
The DNA here is from genome assembly GCA_948472305.1 of Vicia faba. Taxonomy (NCBI): domain Eukaryota; kingdom Viridiplantae; phylum Streptophyta; class Magnoliopsida; order Fabales; family Fabaceae; genus Vicia; species Vicia faba. The sequence continues at coordinate 45,894 of CATIWC010002687.1, read as the reverse complement.
TCACATATTCCATATACATTTGAAATAATTCAAATTATCTAATGAGTCTCGATAGTATATTTATACACCATATTCATATTGTATTATGGTATAATAGATGTAAACAATTTTAGTATTTTCTAATTCTCCATCACCAAATCTTAGGTTACTTCATCACTAAGAAACTAAGTTAAAAGATTATTACTTAATGACACATATTCCATATACATTTGAAATAATTCAAATTATCTAATGAGTATCGATAGTATATTTATCCACCATATTCATATTGTATTATGGTATAATAGATGTATTCAATTTCAGTATTTTCTAATTCTCCATCACCAAATCTTAGGTTACTTCATCACTAAGAAACTAAGTTAAAAGACTATTACTTAATGACACATATTCCATATACATTTGAAATAATTCAAATTATCTAATGAGTCTCGATATTATATTTTTTCACCATATTCATATTGTATTATGGTATAATACATGTAAACAGTTTCAGTATTTTCTAATTCTCCATCACAAAATATTAGGTTACTTCATCACTAAGAAACTAAGTTAAAAGACTATTACTTAATGACACATATTCCATACACATTTGAAATAATTCAAATTATCTAATGAGTCTCGATATTATATTTTTTTCACCATATTCATATTGTATTATGGTATAATAGATGTAAACAGTTTAAGTATTTTCTAATTCTCCATCACCAAATCTTAGGTTACTTCATCACTAAGAAACTAAGTTAAAAGACTATTACTTAATGACACATATTCCATATACATTTGAAATAATTCAAATTATCTAATGAGTCTCGATAGTATATTTATACACCATATTCATATTGTATTATGGTATAATAGATGTAAACAATTTTAGTATTTTCTAATTCTCCATCACCAAATCTTAGGTTACTTCATCACTAAGAAACTAAGTTAAAAGATTATTACTTAATGACACATATTCCATATACATTTGAAATAATTCAAATTATCTAATGAGTATCGATAGTATATTTATCCACCATATTCATATTGTATTATGGTATAATAGATGTAATCAATTTCAGTATTTTCTAATTCTCCATCACCAAATCTTAGGTTACTTCATCACTAAGAAACTAAGTTAAAAGACTATTGCTTAATGACACATATTCCATATACATTTGAAATAATTCAGATTATCTAATGAGTATCGATAGTATATTTTTTCACCATATTCATATTGTATTATGGTATAATACATGTAAACAGTTTCAGTATTTTCTAATTCTCCATCACAAAATATTAGGTTACTTCATCACTAAGAAACTAAGTTAAAAGACTATTACTTAATGACGCATGATCCATATACATTTGAAATAATTCAAATTATCTAATGAGTCTCGATAGTATATTTATCCACCATATTCATATTGAATTATCGTATAATAGATCTAAATAATTTCAATATTTTTCTTCTTGTCCATCAAAAAATCTTAGGTTACTTCATCACTAAGAAACTAAGTTAAAAGACTATTACTTAATGACACATATTCCATATACATTTGAAATAATTCAAATCATCTAATCAGTCTCAATAGTATATTTATTCACCACATTCATATTGTATTATGGTATAATAGATGTAAACAGTTTCAGTATTTTTCTTCTTCTCCATCACCAAATTTTAGGTTACTTCATCACTAAGAAACTAAGTTAAGAGACTATTACTTAATGACACATATTCCATATACATTTGAAATAATTCAAATTATCTAATGAGTCTCGATAGTATATTTATTCACCATATTCATATTGTATTATGGTATAATAGATGTAAACAGTTTCAGTATTTTCTAATTCTCCATCACCAAATCTTAGGTTACTTAATCACTAAGAAACTAATTTAAAAGACTATTACTTAATGACACATATTCAATATACATTTGAAATAATTAAAATTATCTAATGAGTCTCGATAGTATATTTATCCACCATATTCATATTGAATTATGGTATAATAGATGTAATCAATTTCAGTATTTTCTAATTCTCCATCACCAAATTTTAGGTTACTTCATCACTAAGAAACTAAGTTAAGAGACTATTACTTAATGACACATATTCCATATACATTTTAAATCATTCAAATTATCTAATGAGTCTCGATAGTATATTTATTCACCATATTCATATTATATTATTGTATAATAGATGTAAATAATTTAAATATTTTTCTTCTTCTCCATCACCAAATTTTAGGTTACTTCATCACTAAGAAACTAAGTTAAGAGACTATTACTTAATAACAAATATTCCATATACATTTGAAATAATTCAAATTATCTAATGAGTCTCGATAGTATATTTATACACCAGATTCATATTGTATTATGGTATAATAGATGTAAACAGTTTTAGTATTTTCTAATTCTCCATCACCAAATCTTAGGTTAGTTCATCACTAAGAAACTAAGTTAAAAGACTATTACTTAATGACACATATTCCATATACATTTGAAATAATTCAAATTATCTAATGAGTCTCGATAGTATATTTATTCAACATATTCATATTATGTTATGGTATAATAGATGTAAACAGTTTCAGTATTTTCTAATTCTCCATCACCAAATCTTAGGTTACTTCAACACTAAGAAAATAAGTTAAAAGACTATTACTTAATGACACATATTCCATATACATTTGAAATAATTCAAATTATCTAATGAGTCTCGATAATATATTTATCCACGATATTCATATTGTATTATGGTATAATAGATGTAAACAGTTTCAGTATTTTCTCATTCTCCATCACCAAATTTTAGGTTACTTCTTCACTAAGAAACTAAGTTAAAAGACTATTACTTAATGACACATATTCCATATACATTTGAATTAATTAAAATTATCTAAAGAGTCTCGATAGTATATTTATATACCATATTTGTATTGTATTATGGTATAATAGATGTAAACAGTTTCAGTGTTTTCTAATTCTCCATCACCAAATCTTAGGTTACTTCATCACTAAGAAACTAAGTTAAAAGACTTTTAGTTAATGACACATATTCCATATACATTTGAAATAATTCAAATTATTTAATGTGTCTCGATAGTATATTTATTCACCATATTCATATTGTATTATGGTATAATAGATGTAAATAGTTTCAGTATTTTCTAATTCTCCTTCCCTAAATCTTAGGTTACTTCATCACTAAGAATTTAAGTTAAAAGACTATTACTTAATGACACATATTCCATATACATTTGAAATAATTCAAATTATCTAATGAGTCTCGATAGTATATTTATTAACCATATTCATATTGTATTATGGTATAATAGATGTAAACAGTTTTAGTATTTTCTAATTCTCCATCACTAAATCTTAGGTTACTTAATCACTAAGAAACTAATTTAAAAGACTATTACTTAATGACACATATTCCATATACATTTGAAATAATTAAAATTATCTAATGAGTCTCGATAGTATATTTATCCACCATATTCATATTGTATTATGGTATAATAGATGTAAACAGTTTTAGTATTTTCTAATTCTCCATCACCAAATCTTAGGTTACTTAATCACTAAGAAACTAATTTAAAAGACTATTACTTAATGACACATATTCCATATACATTTGAAATAATTCAAATTATCTAATGAGTCTCGATAGTATATTTATTCACCATATTCATATTGTATTATGGTATAATAGATGTAAACAGTTTCAGTATTTTCTAATTCTCCATCACCAAATCTTAGGTTACTTAATCACTAAGAAACTAATTTAAAAGACTATTACTTAATGACACATATTCAATATACATTTGAAATAATTAAAATTATCTAATGAGTCTCGATAGTATATTTATCCACCATATTCATATTGAATTATGGTATAATAGATGTAATCAATTTCAGTATTTTCTAATTCTCCATCACCAAATTTTAGGTTACTTCATCACTAAGAAACTAAGTTAAGAGACTATTACTTAATGACACATATTCCATATACATTTTAAATCATTCAAATTATCTAATGAGTCTCGATAGTATATTTATTCACCATATTCATATTATATTATTGTATAATAGATGTAAATAATTTAAATATTTTTCTTCTTCTCCATCACCAAATTTTAGGTTACTTCATCACTAAGAAACTAAGTTAAGAGACTATTACTTAATAACAAATATTCCATATTCATTTTAAATAATTCAAATTATCTAATGAGTCTCGATAGTATATTTATACACCAGATTCATATTGTATTATGGTATAATAGATGTAAACAGTTTTAGTATTTTCTAATTCTCCATCACCAAATCTTAGGTTAGTTCATCACTAAGAAACTAAGTTAAAAGACTATTACTTAATGACACATATTCCATATACATTTGAAATAATTCAAATTATCTAATGAGTCTCGATAGTATATTTATTCAACATATTCATATTATGTTATGGTATAATAGATGTAAACAGTTTCAGTATTTTCTAATTCTCCATCACCAAATCTTAGGTTACTTCAACACTAAGAAAATAAGTTAAAAGACTATTACTTAATGACACATATTCCATATACATTTGAAATAATTCAAATTATCTAATGAGTCTCGATAATATATTTATCCACGATATTCATATTGTATTATGGTATAATAGATGTAAACAGTTTCAGTATTTTCTCATTCTCCATCACCAAATTTTAGGTTACTTCTTCACTAAGAAACTAAGTTAAAAGACTATTACTTAATGACACATATTCCATATACATTTGAATTAATTAAAATTATCTAAAGAGTCTCGATAGTATATTTATATACCATATTTGTATTGTATTATGGTATAATAGATGTAAACAGTTTCAGTGTTTTCTAATTCTCCATCACCAAATCTTAGGTTACTTCATCACTAAGAAACTAAGTTAAAAGACTTTTAGTTAATGACACATATTCCATATACATTTGAAATAATTCAAATTATTTAATGTGTCTCGATAGTATATTTATTCACCATATTCATATTGTATTATGGTATAATAGATGTAAATAGTTTCAGTATTTTCTAATTCTCCTTCCCTAAATCTTAGGTTACTTCATCACTAAGAATTTAAGTTAAAAGACTATTACTTAATGACACATATTCCATATACATTTGAAATAATTCAAATTATCTAATGAGTCTCGATAGTATATTTATTAACCATATTCATATTGTATTATGGTATAATAGATGTAAACAGTTTTAGTATTTTCTAATTCTCCATCACCAAATCTTAGGTTACTTAATCACTAAGAAACTAATTTAAAAGACTATTACTTAATGACACATATTCCATATACATTTGAAATAATTAAAATTATCTAATGAGTCTCGATAGTATATTTATCCACCATATTCATATTGTATTATGGTATAATAGATGTAAACAGTTTTAGTATTTTCTAATTCTCCATCACCAAATCTTAGGTTACTTAATCACTAAGAAACTAATTTAAAAGACTATTACTTAATGACACATATTCCATATACATTTGAAATAATTAAAATTATCTAATGAGTCTCGATAGTATATTTATCCACCATATTCATATTGAATTATGGTATAATAGATGTAATAAATTTCAGTATTTTCTAATTCTCCATCACCAAATCTTAGGTTACTTCATCACTAAGAAACTAAGTTAAAAGACTATTACTTAATGACACATATTCCATATACATTTCAAATAATTCAAATTATCTAATGAGTCTCGATAGTATATTTATTCACCATATTCATATTGTATTATTGTATAATAGATGTAAATAATTTAAATATTTTTCTTCTTCTCCATCACCAAATTTTAGGTTACTTCATCACTAAGAAACTAAGTTAAAAGACTATTACTTAATGACACATTTTCCATATACATTTGAAAAAATTCAAATTATCTAATGAGTCTTGATAGTATATTTATTCACCATATTCATATTGTATTATGGTATAATAGATGTAAACAGTTTCAATATTTTCTAATTCTCCTTCACCAAATCTTAAGTTACTTCATCACTAAGAAACTAAGTTAAAAGACTATTACTTAATGACACATATTCCATATACATTTGAAATAATTCAAATTATCTAATGAGTCTCGATAGTATATTTATCCACCATATTCATATTGTATTATGGTATAATAGATGTAAACAGTTTCAGTATTTTCTAATTCTCCATCACCAAATCTTAGGTTACTTCATCACTAAGAAACTAAGTTAAAAGACTATTACTTAATGAAACATATTCCATATACATTTGAAATAATTCAAATTATCTAATGAGTCTCGATAGTATATTTATCCACCATATTCATATTGTATTATGGTATAATAGATGTAAACAGTTTCAGTATTTTCTAATTCTCCATCACCAAATCTTAGGTTACTTCACCACTAAGAAAATAAGTTAAAAGACTATTACTTAATGACACATATTCCATATACATTTGAAATAATTCAAATTATCTAATGAGTCTCGATAATATATTTATCCACCATATTCATATTGTATTATGGTATAATAGATGTAAACAATTTCAGTATTTTCTAATTCTCCATCACCAAATTTTAGGTTACTTCTTCACTAAGAAACTAAGTTAAAAGACTACTACTTAATGACACATATTCCATATACATTTGAAATAATTAAAATTATCTAACGAGTCTCGATAGTATATTTATATACCATATTCGTATTGTATTATGGTATAATAGATGTAAACAATTTCAGTATTTTCTAATTCTCCATCACCAAATCTTAGGTTACTTCATCACTAAGAAACTAAGTTAAAAGACTTTTAGTTAATGACACATATTCCATATACATTTGAAATAATTCAAATTATCTAATGTGTCTCGATAGTATATTTATTCACCATATTCATATTGTATTATGGTATAATAGATGTAAATAGTTTCAGTATTTTCTAATTCTCCTTCCCTAAATCATAGGTTACTTCATCACTAAGAAACTAAGTTAAAAGACTATTACTTAATGACACATATTCCATATACATTTGAAATAATTCAAATTATCTAATGAGTCTCGATAGTATATTTATCCACCATATTCATATTGTATTATGGTATAATAGACGTAAACAGTTTCAGTATTTTCTAATTCTCTATCACCAAATTTTAGGTTACTTCATCACTAAGAAACTAAGTTAAAAGACTATTACTTAATGACACATATTCCAAATACATTTGAAATATTTCAAATTATCTAATGAGTCTCGATAGTATATTTATTCACCATATTCATATTGTATTATGGTATAATAGATGTAAACAGTTTCCGTATTTTCTAATTCTCCATCACCAAATTTTGGGTTACTTCATCACTAAGAAACCAAGTTAAAAGACTATTACTTAATGACACATATTCCATATACATTTGAAATAATTCAAATTATCTAATGAGTCTCGATAGTATATTTATCCACCATATTCATATTGTATTATGGTATAATAGATGTAAACAGTTTCAGTATTTTCTAATTCTCCATCACCAAATTTTAGGTTACTTCTTCACTAAGAAACTAAGTTAAAAGACTATTACTTAATGACACATATTCCATATACATTTGAAATAATTAAAATTATCTAACGAGTCTCGATAGTATATTTATATACCATATTCGTATTGTATTATGGTATAATAGATGTAGACAGTTTCAGTATTTTCTAATTCTCCATCACCAAATCTTAGGTTACTTCATCACTAAGATACTAAGTTAAAAGACTTTTAGTTAATGACACATATTCCATATACATTTCAAATAATTCAAATTATCTAATGAGTCTCGATAGTATATTTATTCACCATATTCATATTGTATTATTGTATAATAGATGTAAATAATTTAAATATTTTTCTTCTTCTCCATCACCAAATTTTAGGTTACTTCATCACTAAGAAACTAAGTTAAAAGACTATTACTTAATGACACATTTTCCATATACATTTTAAAAAATTCAAATTATCTAATGAGTCTTGATAGTATATTTATTCACCATATTCATATTGTATTATGGTATAATAGATGTAAACAGTTTCAATATTTTCTAATTCTCCTTCACCAAATCTTAAGTTACTTCATCACTAAGAAACTAAGTTAAAAGACTATTACTTAATGACACATATTCCATATACATTTGAAATAATTCAAATTATCTAATGAGTCTCGATAGTATATTTATCCACCATATTCATATTGTATTATGGTATAATAGATGTAAACAGTTTCAGTATTTTCTAATTCTCCATCACCAAATCTTAGGTTACTTCATCACTAAGAAACTAAGTTAAAAGACTATTACTTAATGAAACATATTCCATATACATTTGAAATAATTCAAATTATCTAATGAGTCTCGATAGTATATTTATCCACCATATTCATATTGTATTATGGTATAATAGATGTAAACAGTTTCAGTATTTTCTAATTCTCCATCACCAAATCTTAGGTTACTTCACCACTAAGAAAATAAGTTAAAAGACTATTACTTAATGACACATATTCCATATACATTTGAAATAATTCAAATTATCTAATGAGTCTCGATAATATATTTATCCACCATATTCATATTGTATTATGGTATAATAGATGTAAACAATTTCAGTATTTTCTAATTCTCCATCACCAAATTTTAGGTTACTTCTTCACTAAGAAACTAAGTTAAAAGACTACTACTTAATGACACATATTCCATATACATTTGAAATAATTAAAATTATCTAACGAGTCTCGATAGTATATTTATATACCATATTCGTATTGTATTATGGTATAATAGATGTAAACAATTTCAGTATTTTCTAATTCTCCATCACCAAATCTTAGGTTACTTCATCACTAAGAAACTAAGTTAAAAGACTTTTAGTTAATGACACATATTCCATATACATTTGAAATAATTCAAATTATCTAATGTGTCTCGATAGTATATTTATTCACCATATTCATATTGTATTATGGTATAACAGATGTAAATAGTTTCAGTATTTTCTAATTCTCCTTCCCTAAATCATAGGTTACTTCATCACTAAGAAACTAAGTTAAAAGACTATTACTTAATGACACATATTCCATATACATTTGAAATAATTCAAATTATCTAATGAGTCTCGATAGTATATTTATCCACCATATTCATATTGTATTATGGTATAATAGATGTAAACAGTTTCAGTATTTTCTAATTCTCCATCACCAAATCTTAGGTTACTTCATCACTAAGAAACTAAGTTAAAAGACTATTACTTAATGAAACATATTCCATATACAATTGAAATAATTCAAATTATCTAATGAGTCTCGATAGTATATTTATCCACCATATTCATATTGTATTATGGTATAATAGATGTAAACAGTTTCAGTATTTTCTAATTCTCCATCACCAAATCTTAGGTTACTTCACCACTAAGAAAATAAGTTAAAAGACTATTACTTAATGACACATATTCCATATACATTTGAAATAATTCAAATTATCTAATGAGTCTCGATAATATATTTATCCACCATATTCATATTGTATTATGGTATAATAGATGTAAACAGTTTCAGTATTTTCTAATTCTCCATCACCAAATTTTAGGTTACTTCTTCACTAAGAAACTAAGTTAAAAGACTATTACTTAATGACACATATTCCATATACATTTGAAATATTTAAAATTATCTAACGAGTCTCGATAGTATATTTATATACCATATTCGTATTGTATTATGGTATAATAGATGTAAACAGTTTCAGTATTTTCTAATTCTCCATCACCAAATCTTAGGTTACTTCATCACTAAGATACTAAGTTAAAAGACTTTTAGTTAATGACACATATTCCATATACATTTGAAATAATTCAAATTATCTAATGTGTCTCGATAGTATATTTATCCACCATATTCATATTGTATTATGGTATAATAGATGTAAACAATTTCAATATTTTTCTTCTTCTTTATCACCAAATTTTAGGTTACTTCATCACTAAGAAACTAAGTTAAAAGACTATTACTTAATGACACATATTCCATATACATTTGAAATAATTCAAATTATCTAATGAGTCTCGATAGTATATTTATCCACCATATTCATATTGTATTATGGTATAATAGACGTAAACAGTTTCAGTATTTTCTAATTCTCTATCACCAAATTTTAGGTTACTTCATCACTAAGAAACTAAGTTAAAAGACTATTACTTAATGACACATATTCCAAATACATTTGAAATATTTCAAATTATCTAATGAGTCTCGATAGTATATTTATCCACCATATTCATATTGTATTATGGTATAATAGATGTAAACAGTTTCAGTATTTTCTAATTCTCCATCACCAAATCTTAAGTTACTTCATCACTAAGAAACTAAGTTAAAAGACTATTACTTAATGAAACATATTCCATATACATTTGAAATAATTCAAATTATCTAATGAGTCTCGATAGTATATTTATCCACCATATTCATATTGTATTATGGTATAATAGATGTAAACAGTTTCAGTATTTTCTAATTCTCCATCACCAAATCTTAGGTTACTTCACCACTAAGAAAATAAGTTAAAAGACTATTACTTAATGACACATATTCCATATACATTTGAAATAATTCAAATTATCTAATGAGTCTCGATAATATATTTATCCACCATATTCATATTGTATTATGGTATAATAGATGTAAACAATTTCAGTATTTTCTAATTCTCCATCACCAAATTTTAGGTTACTTCTTCACTAAGAAACTAAGTTAAAAGACTACTACTTAATGACACATATTCCATATACATTTGAAATAATTAAAATTATCTAACGAGTCTCGATAGTATATTTATATACCATATTCGTATTGTATTATGGTATAATAGATGTAAACAATTTCAGTATTTTCTAATTCTCCATCACCAAATCTTAGGTTACTTCATCACTAAGAAACTAAGTTAAAAGACTTTTAGTTAATGACACATATTCCATATACATTTGAAATAATTCAAATTATCTAATGTGTCTCGATAGTATATTTATTCACCATATTCATATTGTATTATGGTATAACAGATGTAAATAGTTTCAGTATTTTCTAATTCTCCTTCCCTAAATCATAGGTTACTTCATCACTAAGAAACTAAGTTAAAAGACTATTACTTAATGACACATATTCCATATACATTTGAAATAATTCAAATTATCTAATGAGTCTCGATAGTATATTTATCCACCATATTCATATTGTATTATGGTATAATAGATGTAAACAGTTTCAGTATTTTCTAATTCTCCATCACCAAATCTTAGGTTACTTCATCACTAAGAAACTAAGTTAAAAGACTATTACTTAATGAAACATATTCCATATACAATTGAAATAATTCAAATTATCTAATGAGTCTCGATAGTATATTTATCCACCATATTCATATTGTATTATGGTATAATAGATGTAAACAGTTTCAGTATTTTCTAATTCTCCATCACCAAATCTTAGGTTACTTCACCACTAAGAAAATAAGTTAAAAGACTATTACTTAATGACACATATTCCATATACATTTGAAATAATTCAAATTATCTAATGAGTCTCGATAATATATTTATCCACCATATTCATATTGTATTATGGTATAATAGATGTAAACAGTTTCAGTATTTTCTAATTCTCCATCACCAAATTTTAGGTTACTTCTTCACTAAGAAACTAAGTTAAAAGACTATTACTTAATGACACATATTCCATATACATTTGAAATAATTAAAATTATCTAACGAGTCTCGATAGTATATTTATATACCATATTCGTATTGTATTATGGTATAATAGATGTAAACAGTTTCAGTATTTTCTAATTCTCCATCACCAAATCTTAGGTTACTTCATCACTAAGATACTAAGTTAAAAGACTTTTAGTTAATGACACATATTCCATATACATTTGAAATAATTCAAATTATCTAATGTGTCTCGATAGTATATTTATCCACCATATTCATATTGTATTATGGTATAATAGATGTAAACAATTTCAATATTTTTCTTCTTCTTTATCACCAAATTTTAGGTTACTTCATCACTAAGAAACTAAGTTAAAAGACTATTACTTAATGACACATATTCCATATACATTTGAAATAATTCAAATTATCTAATGAGTCTCGATAGTATATTTATCCACCATATTCATATTGTATTATGGTATAATAGACGTAAACAGTTTCAGTATTTTCTAATTCTCTATCACCAAATTTTAGGTTACTTCATCACTAAGAAACTAAGTTAAAAGACTATTACTTAATGACACATATTCCAAATACATTTGAAATATTTCAAATTATCTAATGAGTCTCGATAGTATATTTATTCACCATATTCATATTGTATTATGGTATAATAGATGTAAACAGTTTCCGTATTTTCTAATTCTCCATCACCAAATTTTGGGTTACTTCATCACTAAGAAACCAAGTTAAAAGACTATTACTTAATGACACATATTCCATATACATTTGAAATAATTCAAATTATCTAATGAGTCTCGATAGTATATTTATTCACCATATTCATATTGTATTATGGTATAATAGATGTAAATAATTTCAATATTTTTCTTCTTCTCCTTCCCTAAATCTTAGGTTACTTCATCACTAAGAAACTAAGTTAAAAGACTATTACTTAATGACACATATTCCATATACATTTGAAATAATTCAAATTATCTAATGAGTATCGATAGTATATTTATCCACCATATTCATATTGTATTATGGTATAATAGATGAAAACAGTTTCAGTATTTTCTAATTCTCTATCACCAAATTTTAGGTTACTTCATCACTAAGAAACTAAGTTAAAAGACTATTACTTAATGACACATATTCCATATACATTTGAAATAATTCAAATTATCTAATGAGTCTCGATATTATATTTATCAACCATATTCATAGTTTATTATCGTATAATAGATGTAAACAATTTCAATATTTTTCTTCTTCTCCATCACCAAATTTTAGGTTACTTCATCACTAAGAAACTAAGTTAAGAGACTATTACTTAATGACACATATTCCATATACATTTGAAATAATTCAAATTATCTAATGAGTCTCGATAGTATATTTATACACCAGATTCATATTGTATTATGGTATAATAGATGTAAACAGTTTTAGTATTTTCTAATTCTCCATCACCAAATCATAGGTTACTTCATCACAAAGAAACTAAGTTAAAAGACTATTATTTAATGACACATATTCCACATACATTTGAAATAATTCAAATTATCTAATGAGTCTCGATGGTATATTTATCCACCATATTCATATTGTATTATCGTATAATAAATGTAAATAATTTCAATATTTTTCTTCTTCTCCATCACTAAATTTTAGGTTACTTCATCACTAATAAACTAAGTTAAGAGACTATTACTTAATGGCACATATTCCATATACATTTGAAATAATTCAAATTATCTAATGAGTATCGATAGTATATTTATCCACCATATTCATATTGTATTATGGTATAATATATGTAATCAATTTCAGTATTTTCTAATTCTCCATCACCAAATCTTAGGTTACTTAATCACTAAGAAACTAATTTAAAAGACTATTACTTAATGACACATATTCAATATACATTTGAAATAATTCAAATTATCTAATGAGTCTCGATAGTATATTTATTCACCATATTCATATTGTATTATGGTATAATACATGTAATCAATTTCAGTATTTTCTAATTCTCCATCACCAAATCTTAAGTTACTTCATCACTAAGAAACTAAGTTAAAAGACTATTACTTAATGACACATATTCCATATACATTTGAAATAATTCAAATTATCTAATGAGTCTCGATAGTATATTTACCCACCATATTCATATTGTGTTATGGTATAATAGATGTAAATAGTTTTTGTATTTTCTAATTCTCCATCACCAAATCTTAGGTTACTTCATCACTAAGAAACTAAGTTAAAAGACTATTACTTAATGACACATATTCCATATACATTTGAAATAATTCAAATTATCTAATGAGTCTAGATAGTATATTTATTCACCATATTCATATTGTATTTTGGTATAATAGATGTAAACAATTTCAGTATTTTCCTTCTTTTCCATCACCAAATTTTAGGTTACTTCTTCACCAAGAAACTAAGTTAAAAGACTATTACTTAATGACACATATTCCATATACATTTGAAATAATTCAAATTATCTAATGAGTCTCGTTAGTATATTTATCCACCATATTCATATTGTATTATGGTATAATAGATGTAAACAATTTCAGTATTTTCCTTCTTCTCCATCACCAAATTTTAGGTTACTTCTTCACTAAGAAACTAAGTTAAAAGACTATTACTTAATGACACATATTCCATATACATTTGAAATAATTAAAATTTTCTAATGAGTCTCGATAGTATATTTATTCACCATATTCATATTTTATTATGGTATAATAGATGTAAACAGTTTCCGTATTTTCTAATTCTCCATCACCAAATCTTAGGTCACTTCATAACTAAGAAACTAAGTTAAAAGACTATTACTTAATGACACATATTCCATATACATTTGAAATAATTCAAATTATATAATGAATCTCGATAGTATATTTATTCACCATATTCATATTGTATTATGGTATAATACATGTAAACAGTTTCAGTATTTTTTAATTCTCCATCACCAAATCTTAGGTTACTTCATCACTAAGAAACTAAGTTAAAAGACTATTACTTAATGACACATATTCCATATACATTTGAAATAATTCAAATCATCTAATGAGTCTCGATAATATATTTACCCACCATATTCATATTGTATTATGGTATAATAGATGTAAATAGTTTTAGTATTTTCTAATTCTCCATCACCAAATCTTAGGTTACTTCATCACTAAGAAACTAAGTTAAAAGACTATTACTTAATGACACATATTCCATATACATTTGAAATAATTCAAATTATCTAATGAGTCTCGATAGTATATTTTTTCACCATATTCATATTGTATTTTGGTATAATAGATGTAAACAATTTCAGTATTTTCCTTCTTTTCCATCACCAAATTTTAGGTTACTTCTTCACCAAGAAACTAAGTTAAAAGAGTATTACTTAATGACACATGTTATACATACATTTGAAATAATTCAAATTATCTAATGAGTCTCGATAGTATATTTATCCACCATATTCATATTGTATTATGGTATAATAGATGTAAACAGTTTCAGTATTTTCTAATTCTCCATCACCAAATCTTAGGTTACTTCATCATTAAGAAACTAAGTTAAAAGACTATTACTTAATGACACATATTCCATATACATTTGAAATAATTCAAATTATATAATGAGTCTCGATAGTATATTTACCCACAATATTCATATTGTATTATGGTATAATAGATGTAAATAGTTTTAGTATTTTCTAATTCTCCATCACCAAATCTTAGGTTACTTCATCACTAAGAAACTAAGTTAAAAGACTATTACTTAATGACACATATTCCATATACATTTGAAATAATTCAAATTATCTAATGAGTCTCGATAGTATATTTATTCACCATATTCATATTGTATTTTGGTATAATATATGTAAACAATTTCAGTATTTTCCTTCTTTTCCATCACCAAATTTTAGGTTACTTCTTCACCAAGAAACTAAGTTAAAAGACTATTACTTAATGACACATATTCCATATACATTTGAAATAATTCAAATTATCTAATGAGTCTCGATAGTATATTTATCTACCATATTCATATTGTATTATGGTATAATAGATGTAAACAATTTCAGTATTTTCCTTCTTCTCCATCACCAAATTTTAGGTTACTTCTTCACTAAGAAACTAAGTTAAAAGGCTATTACTTAATGACACATATTCCATATACATTTGAAATAATTAAAATTTTCTAATGAGTCTCGATAGTATATTTATTCACCATATTCATATTTTATTATGGTATAATAGATGTAAACAGTTTCCGTATTTTCTAATTCTCCATCACCAAATCTTAGGTTACTTCATAACTAAGAAACTAAGTTAAAAGACTATTACTTAATGACACATATTCCATATACATTTAAAATAATTCAAATTATATAATGAGTCTCGATAGTATATTTATTCACCATATTCATATTGTATTTTGGTATAATACATGTAAACAGTTTCAGTATTTTCTAATTCTCCATCACCAAATCTTAGGTTACTTCATCACTAAGAAACTAAGTTAAAAGACTATTACTTAATGACACATATTCCATATACATTTGAAATAATTCAAATTATCTAATGAGTCTCGATAGTATATTTACCCACCATATTCATATTGTATTATGGTATAATAGATGTAAATAGTTTTAGTATTTTCTAATTCTCCATCACCAAATCTTAGGTTACTTCATCACTAAGAAACTAAGTTAAAAGACTATTACTTAATGACACATATTCCATATACATTTGAAATAATTCAAATTATCTAATGAGTCTCGATAGTATATTTATTCACCATATTCATATTGTATTTTGGTATAATAGATGTAAACAATTTCAGTATTTTCCTTCTTTTCCATCACCAAATTTTAGGTTACTTCTTCACCAAGAAACTAAGTTAAAAGACTATTACTTAATGACACATATTCCATATACATTTGAAATAATTCAAATTATCTAATGAGTCTCGTTAGTATATTTATCCACCATATTCATATTGTATTATGGTATAATAGATGTAAACAATTTCAGTATTTTCCTTCTTCTCCATCACCAAATTTTAGGTTACTTCTTCACTAAGAAACTAAGTTAAAAGACTATTACTTAATGACACATATTCCATATACATTTGAAATAATTAAAATTTTCTAATGAGTCTCGATAGTATATTTATTCACCATATTCATATTTTATTATGGTATAATAGATGTAAACAGTTTCCGTATTTTCTAATTCTCCATCACCAAATCTTAGGTTACTTCATAACTAAGAAACTAAGTTAAAAGACTATTACTTAATGACACATATTCCATATACATTTGAAATAATTCAAATTATATAATGAATCTCGATAGTATATTTATTCACCATATTCATATTGTATTATGGTATAATACATGTAAACAGTTTCAGTATTTTTTAATTCTCCATCACCAAATCTTAGGTTACTTCATCACTAAGAAACTAAGTTAAAAGACTATTACTTAATGACACATATTCCATATACATTTGAAATAATTCAAATCATCTAATGAGTCTCGATAGTATATTTACCCACCATATTCATATTGTATTATGGTATAATAGATGTAAATAGTTTTAGTATTTTCTAATTCTCCATCACCAAATCTTAGGTTACTTCATCACTAAGAAACTAAGTTAAAAGACTATTACTTAATGACACATATTCCATATACATTTGAAATAATTCAAATTATCTAATGAGTCTCGATAGTATATTTTTTCACCATATTCATATTGTAATTTGGTATAATAGATGTAAACAATTTCAGTATTTTCCTTCTTTTCCATCACCAAATTTTAGGTTACTTCTTCACCAAGAAACTAAGTTAAAAGAGTATTACTTAATGACACATGTTATACATACATTTGAAATAATTCAAATTATCTAATGAGTCTCGATAGTATATTTATCCACCATATTCATATTGTATTATGGTATAATAGATGTAAACAATTTCAGTATTTTCCTTCTTCTCCATCACCAAATTTTAGGTTACTTCTTCACTAAGAAACTAAGTTAAAAGACTATTACTTAATGACACATATTCCATATACATTTGAAATAATTCAAATTATCTAATGAGTCTCGATAGTATATTTATTCACCATATTCATATTTTATTATGGTATAATAGATGTAAACAGTTTCAGTATTTTCTAATTCTCCATCACCAAATCTTAGGTTACTTCATAACTAAGAAACTAAGTTAAAAGACTATTACTTAATGACACATATTCCATATACATTTTAAATAATTCAAATTATCTAATGAGTCTCGATAGTATATTTATTCACCATATTCATATTGTATTATGGTATAATAGATGTAAACAGTTTCAGTATTTTCCTTCTTCTCCATCACCAAATTTTAGGTTACTTCTTCACTAAGAAACTAAGTTAAAAGACTATTACTTAATGACACATATTCCATATACATTTCAAATAATTCAAATTATCTAATGAGTCTCGATAGTATATTTACCCACCATATTCATATTGTATTTTGGTATAATAGATGTAAACAATTACAGTATTTTCTAATTCTCCATCTCCAAATCATAGGTTACTTCATCACTAAGAAACTAAGTTAAAAGACTATTACCTAATGACACATATTCCATATACATTTGAAATAATTCAAATTATCTAATGAGTCTCGATAGTATATTTTTTTCACCATATTCATATTGTAATTTGGTATAATAGATGTAAACAATTTCAGTATTTTCCTTCTTTTCCATCACCAAATTTTAGGTTACTTCTTCACCAAGAAACTAAGTTAAAAGAGTATTACTTAATGACACATGTTATACATACATTTGAAATAATTCAAATTATCTAATGAGTCTCGATAGTATATTTATCCACCATATTCATATTGTATTATGGTATAATAGATGTAAACAATTTCAGTATTTTCCTTCTTCTCCATCACCAAATTTTAGGTTACTTCTTCACTAAGAAACTAAGTTAAAAGACTATTACTTAATGACACATATTCCATATACATTTGAAATAATTCAAATTATCTAATGAGTCTCGATAGTATATTTATTCACCATATTCATATTTTATTATGGTATAATAGATGTAAACAGTTTCAGTATTTTCTAATTCTCCATCACCAAATCTTAGGTTACTTCATAACTAAGAAACTAAGTTAAAAGACTATTACTTAATGACACATATTCCATATACATTTTAAATAATTCAAATTATCTAATGAGTCTCGATAGTATATTTATTCACCATATTCATATTGTATTATGGTATAATAGATGTAAACAGTTTCAGTATTTTCCTTCTTCTCCATCACCAAATTTTAGGTTACTTCTTCACTAAGAAACTAAGTTAAAAGACTATTACTTAATGACACATATTCCATATACATTTCAAATAATTCAAATTATCTAATGAGTCTCGATAGTATATTTACCCACCATATTCATATTGTATTTTGGTATAATAGATGTAAACAATTACAGTATTTTCTAATTCTCCATCTCCAAATCATAGGTTACTTCATCACTAAGAAACTAAGTTAAAAGACTATTACCTAATGACACATATTCCATATACATTTGAAATAATTCAAATTATCTAATGAGTCTCGATAGTATATTTATCCACTATATTCATATTGTATTTTGGTATAAAAGATGTAAATAGTTTCAGTATTTTCTAATTCTCCATCACCAAATCTTAGGTTACTTCATCATTAAGAAACTAAGTTAAAAGAGTATTACTTAATGACACATATTCCATATACATTTGAAATAATTCAAATTATATAATGAGTCTCGATAGTATATTTATTCACCATACTCATATTGTATTATGGTATAATACATGTAAACAGTTTCAGTATTTTCTAATTCTCCATCACCAAATCTTAGGTTACTTCATCACTAAGAAACTAAGTTAAAAGACTATTACTTAATGACACATATTCCATATACATTTGAAATAATTCAAATTACCTAATGAGTCTCGATAGTATATTTACCCACCATATTCATATTGTATTATGGTATAATAGATGTAAATAGTTTTAGTATTTTCTAATTTCTCCATCACCAAATCTTAGGTTACTTCATCACTAAGAAACTAAGTTAAAAGACTATTACTTAATGACACATATTCCATATACATTTGAAATAATTCAAATTATCTAATGAGTCTCGATAGTATATTTATTCACCATATTCATATTGTATTTTGGTATAATAGATGTAAACAATTTCAGTATTTTCCTTCTTTTCCATCACCAAATTTTAGGTTACTTCTTCACCAAGAAACTAAGTTAAAAGACTATTACTTAATGACACATATTCCATATACATTTGAAATAATTCAAATTATCTAATGAGTCTCGATAGTATATTTATCCACCATATTCATATTGTATTATGGTATAATAGATGTAAACAATTTCAGTATTTTCCTTCTTCTCCATCACCAAATTTTAGGTTACTTCTTCACTAAGAAACTAAGTTAAAAGACTATTACTTAATGACACATATTCCATATACATTTGAAATAATTCAAATTATCTAATGAGTCTCGATAGTATATTTATTCACCATATTCATATTTTATTATGGTATAATAGATGTAAACAGTTTCAGTATTTTCTAATTCTCCATCACCAAATCTTAGGTTACTTCATAACTAAGAAACTAAGTTAAAAGACTATTACTTAATGACACATATTCCATATACATTTGAAATAATTCAAATTATATAATGAGTCTCGATAGTATATTTATTCACCATATTCATATTGTATTATGGTATAATACATGTAAACAGTTTCAGTATTTTTTAATTCTCCATCACCAAATCTTAGGTTACTTCATCACTAAGAAACTAAGTTAAAAGACTATTACTTAATGACACATATTCCATATACATTTGAAATAATTCAAATCATCTAATGAGTCTCGATAGTATATTTACCCACCATATTCATATTGTATTATGGTATAATAGATGTAAATAGTTTTAGTATTTTCTAATTCTCCATCACCAAATCTTAGGTTACTTCATCACTAAGAAACTAAGTTAAAAGACTATTACTTAATGAAACATATTCCATATACATTTGAAATAATTCAAATTATCTAATGAGTCTCGATAGTATATTTATTCACCATATTCATATTGTATTTTGGTATAATAGATGTAATCAATTTCAGTATTTTCCTTCTTTTCCATCACCAAATTTTAGGTTACTTCTTCACAAAGAAACTAAGTTAAAAGACTATTACTTAATGACACATATTCCATATACATTTGAAATAATTCAAATTATCTAATGAGTCTCGATAGTATATTTATCCACCATATTCATATTGTATTATGGTAAAATAGATGTAAACAATTTCAGTATTTTCCTTCTTCTCCATCACCAAATTTTAGGTTACTTCTTCACTAAGAAACTAAGTTAAAAGACTATTACTTAATGACACATATTCCATATACATTTGAAATAATTCAAATTATCTAATGAGTCTCGATAGTATATTTATTCACCATATTCATATTTTATTATGGTATAATAGATGTAAACAGTTTCAGTATTTTTTAATTCTCCATCACCAAATCTTAGGTTACTTCATAACTAAGAAACTAAGTTAAAAGATTATTACTTAATGACACATATTCCATATACATTTGAAACAATTCAAATTATATAATGAGTCTCGATAGTATATTTATTCACCATATTCATATTGTATTATGGTATAATACATGTAAACAGTTTCAGTATTTTCTAATTCTCCATCACCAAATCTTAGGTTACTTCATCACTAAGAAACTAAGTTAAAAGACTATTACCTAATGACACATATTCCATATACATTTGAAATAATTCAAATTATCTAATGAGTCTCGATAGTATATTTATCCACCATATTCATATTGTATTATGGTATAATACATGTAAACAGTTTCAGTATTTTCTAATTCTCCATCACCAAATCTTAGGTTACTTCATCACTAAGAAACTAAGTTAAAAGACTATTACTTAATGACACATATTCCATATACATTTGAAATAATTCAAATTATCTAATGAGTCTCGATAGTATATTTACCCACCATATTCATATTGTATTATGGTATAATAGATGTATATAGTTTTAGTATTTTCTAATTCTCCATCACCAAATCTTAGGTTACTTCATCACTAAGAAACTAAGTTAAAAGACTATTACTTAATGACACATATTCCATATACATTTGAAATAATTCAAATTATCTAATAAGTCTCGATAGTATATTTATTCACCATATTCATATTGTATTTTGGTATAATAGATGTAATCAATTTCAGTATTTTCCTTCTTTTCCATCACCAAATTTTAGGTTACTTCTTCACCAAGAAACTAAGTTAAAAGACTATTACTTAATGACACATATTCCATATACATTTGAAATAATTCAAATTATCTAATGAGTCTCGATAGTATATTTATCCACCATATTCATATTGTATTATGGTATAATAGATGTAAACAATTTCAGTATTTTCCTTCTTCTCCATCACCAAATTTTAGGTTACTTCTTCACTAAGAAACTAAGGTAAAAGACTATTACTTAATGACACATATTCCATATACATATGAAATAATTCAAATTATCTAATGAGTCTCGATAGTATATTTATTCACCATATTTATATTTTATTATGGTATAATAGATGTAAACAGTTCAGTATTTTCTAATTCTCCATCACCAAATCTTAGGTTACTTCATAACTAAGAAACTAAGTTAAAAGACTATTACTTAATGACACATATTACATATACATTTGAAATAATTCAAATTATATAATGAGTCTCGATAGTATATTTATTCACCATATTCATATTGTATTATGGTATAATACATGTAAACTGTTTTAGTATTTTCTAATTCTCCATCACCAAATCTTAGGTTACTTCATCACAAAGAAACTAAGTTAAAAGACTATTACTTAATGAAACATATTCCATATACATTTGAAATAATTCAAATTATCTAATGAGTCTCGATAGTATATTTTACCCACCATATTCATATTGTATTATGGTATAATAGATGTAAATAGTTTTAGTATTTTCTAATTCTCCATCACCAAATCTTAGGTTACTTCATCACTAAGAAACTAAGTTAAAAGACTATTACTTAATGACACATATTCCATATACATTTGAAATAATTCAAATTATCTAATGAGTCTTGATAGTATATTTATTCACCATATTCATATTGTATTTTGGTATAATAGATGTAAACAATTTCAGTATTTTCCTTCTTTTCCATCACCAAATTTTAGGTTACTTCTTCACCAAGAAACTAAGTTAAAAGACTATTACTTAATGACACATATTCCATATACATTTGAAATAATTCAAATTATCTAATGAGTTTCGATAGTATATTTATCCACTATATTCATATTGTATTATGGTATAATAGATGTAAACAATTTCAGTATTTTCCTTCTTCTCCATCACCAAATTTTAGGTTACACATTCACTAAAAAACTAAGTTAAAAGGACTATTACTTAATGACACATATTCCATATACATTTGAAATAATTAAAATTATCTAATGAGTCTCAATAGTATATTTATTCACCATATTCATATTTTATTATGGTATAATAGATGTAAACAGTTTCAGTATTTTCTAATTCTCCATCACCAAATCTTAGGTTACTTCATAACTAAGAAACTAAGTTAAAAGACTATTACTTAATGACACATATTCCATATACATTTGAAATAATTCAAATTATATAATGAGTCTCGATAGTATATTTATTCACCATATTCATATTGTATTATGGTATAATACATGTAAACAGTTTCAGTATTTTTTAATTCTCCATCACCAAATCTTAGGTTACTTCATCACTAAGAAACTAAGTTAAAAGACTATTACTTAATGACACATATTCCATATACATTTGAAATAATTCAAATCATCTAATGAGTCTCGATAGTATATTTACCCACCATATTCATATTGTATTATGGTATAATAGATGTAAATAGTTTTAGTATTTTCTAATTCTCCATCACCAAATCTTAGGTTACTTCATCACTAAGAAACTAAGTTAAAAGACTATTACTTAATGAAACATATTCCATATACATTTGAAATAATTCAAATTATCTAATGAGTCTCGATAGTATATTTATTCACCATATTCATATTGTATTTTGGTATAATAGATGTAATCAATTTCAGTATTTTCCTTCTTTTCCATCACCAAATTTTAGGTTACTTCTTCACAAAGAAACTAAGTTAAAAGACTATTACTTAATGACACATATTCCATATACATTTGAAATAATTCAAATTATCTAATGAGTCTCGATAGTATATTTATCCACCATATTCATATTGTATTATGGTAAAATAGATGTAAACAATTTCAGTATTTTCCTTCTTCTCCATCACCAAATTTTAGGTTACTTCTTCACTAAGAAACTAAGTTAAAAGACTATTACTTAATGACACATATTCCATATACATTTGAAATAATTCAAATTATCTAATGAGTCTCGATAGTATATTTATCTAATGAGTCTCGATAGTATATTTATTCACCATATTCATATTTTATTATGGTATAATGGATGTAAACAGTTTCAGTATTTTTTAATTCTCCATCACCAAATCTTAGGTTACTTCATAACTAAGAAACTAAGTTAAAAGATTATTACTTAATGACACATATTCCATATACATTTGAAACAATTCAAATTATATAATGAGTCTCGATAGTATATTTATTCACCATATTCATATTGTATTATGGTATAATACATGTAAACAGTTTCAGTATATTCTAATTCTCCATCACCAAATCTTAGGTTACTTCATCACTAAGAAACTAAGTTAAAAGACTATTACCTAATGACACATATTCCATATACATTTGAAATAATTCAAATTATCTAATGAGTCTCGATAGTATATTTATCCACCATATTCATATTGTATTATGGTATAATACATGTAAACAGTTTCAGTATTTTCTAATTCTCCATCACCAAATCTTAGGTTACTTCATCACTAAGAAACTAAGTTAAAAGACTATTACTTAATGACACATATTCCATATACATTTGAAATAATTCAAATTATCTAATGAGTCTCGATAGTATATTTACCCACCATATTCATATTGTATTATGGTATAATAGATGTATATAGTTTTAGTATTTTCTAATTCTCCATCACCAAATCTTAGGTTACTTCATCACTAAGAAACTAAGTTAAAAGACTATTACTTAATGACACATATTCCATATACATTTGAAATAATTCAAATTATCTAATAAGTCTCGATAGTATATTTATTCACCATATTCATATTGTATTTTGGTATAATAGATGTAATCAATTTCAGTATTTTCCTTCTTTTCCATCACCAAATTTTAGGTTACTTCTTCACCAAGAAACTAAGTTAAAAGACTATTACTTAATGACACATATTCCATATACATTTGAAATAATTCAAATTATCTAATGAGTCTCGATAGTATATTTATCCACCATATTCATATTGTATTATGGTATAATAGATGTAAACAATTTCAGTATTTTCCTTCTTCTCCATCACCAAATTTTAGGTTACTTCTTCACTAAGAAACTAAGGTAAAAGACTATTACTTAATGACACATATTCCATATACATATGAAATAATTCAAATTATCTAATGAGTCTCGATAGTATATTTATTCACCATATTTATATTTTATTATGGTATAATAGATGTAAACAGTTCAGTATTTTCTAATTCTCCATCACCAAATCTTAGGTTACTTCATAACTAAGAAACTAAGTTAAAAGACTATTACTTAATGACACATATTACATATACATTTGAAATAATTCAAATTATATAATGAGTCTCGATAGTATATTTATTCACCATATTCATATTGTATTATGGTATAATACATGTAAACTGTTTTAGTATTTTCTAATTCTCCATCACCAAATCTTAGGTTACTTCATCACAAAGAAACTAAGTTAAAAGACTATTACTTAATGAAACATATTCCATATACATTTGAAATAATTCAAATTATCTAATGAGTCTCGATAGTATATTACCCACCATATTCATATTGTATTATGGTATAATAGATGTAAATAGTTTTAGTATTTTCTAATTCTCCATTACCAAATCTAAGGTTACTTCATCACTAAGAAACTAAGTTAAAAGACTATTACTTAATGACACATATTCCATATACATTTGAAATAATTCAAATTATCTAATGAGTCTCGATAGTATATTTATTCACCATATTCATATTGTATTTTGGTATAATAGATGTAAACAATTTCAGTATTTTCCTTCTTTTCCATCACCAAATTTTAGGTTACTTCTTCACTAAGAAACTAAGTTAAAAGACTATTACTTAATGGACACATATTCCATATACATTTGAAATAATTCAAAATTATCTAATGAGTCTCGATAGTATATTTACCCACCATATTCATATTGTATTATGGTATAATAGATGTATATAGTTTTAGTATTTTCTAATTCTCCATCACCAAATCTTAGGTTACTTCATCACTAAGAAACTAAGTTAAAAGACTATTACTTAATGACACATATTCCATATACATTTGAAATAATTCAAATTATCTAATAAGTCTCGATAGTATATTTATTCACCATATTCATATTGTATTTTGGTATAATATATGTAATCAATTTCAGTATTTTCCTTCTTTTCCATCACCAAATTTTAGGTTACTTCTTCACCAAGAAACTAAGTTAAAAGACTATTACTTAATGACACATATTCCATATACATTTGAAATAATTCAAATTATCTAATGAGTCTTCGGATAGTATAGTATTTATCCACCATATTCATATTGTATTATGGTATAATAGATGTAAACAATTTCAGTATTTTCCTTCTTCTCCATCACCAAATTTTAGGTTACTTCTTCACTAAGAAACTAAGGTAAAAGACTATTACTTAATGACACATATTCCATATACATTTGAAATAATTCAAATTATCTAATGAGTCTCGATAGTATATTTATTCACCATATTTATATTTTATTATGGTATAATAGATGTAAACAGTTCAGTATTTTCTAATTCTCCATCACCAAATCTTAGGTTACTTCATAACTAAGAAACTAAGTTAAAAGACTATTACTTAATGACACATATTACATATACATTTGAAATAATTCAAATTATATAATGAGTCTCGATAGTATATTTATTCACCATATTCATATTGTATTATGGTATAATACATTTAAACTGTTTTAGTATTTTCTAATTCTCCATCACCAAATCTTAGGTTACTTCATCACAAAGAAACTAAGTTAAAAGACTATTACTTAATGAAACATATTCCATATACATTTGAAATAATTCAAATTATCTAATGAGTCTCGATAGTATATTTACCCACCATATTCATATTGTATTATGGTATAATAGATGTAAATAGTTTTAGTATTTTCTAATTCTCCATTACCAAATCTAAGGTTACTTCATCACTAAGAAACTAAGTTAAAAGACTATTACTTAATGACTCATATTCCATATACATTTGAAATAATTCAAATTATCTAATGAGTCTCGATAGTATATTTATTCACCATATTCATATTGTATTTTGGTATAATAGATGTAAACAATTTCAGTATTTTCCTTCTTTTCCATCACCAAATTTTAGGTTACTTCTTCACCACGAAACTAAGTTAAAAGACTATTACTTAATGACACATGTTATATATACATTTGAAATAATTTAAATTATCTAATTAGTCTCGATAGTATATTTATCCACCATATTCATATTGTATTATGGTATAATAGATGTAAACAATTTCAGTATTTTCCTTCTTCTCCATCACCAAATTTTAGGTTACTTCTTCACTAAGAAACTAAGTTAAAAGACTATTACTTAATGACACATATTCCATATACATTTGAAATAATTCAAATTATCTAATGAGTCTCGATAGTATAATTATTCACCATATTTATATTTTATTATGGTATAATAGATGTAAACAGTTTCAGTATTTTCTAATTCTCCATCACCAAATCTTAGGTTACTTCATAACTAAGAAACTAAGTTAAAAGACTATTACTTAATGACACATATTCCATATACATTTGAAATAATTCAAATTATCTAATGAGTCTCGATAGTATATTTATCCACCATATTCATATTGTATTATGGTATAATAGATGTAAACAATTTCAGTATTTTCCTTCTTCTCCATCACCAAATTTTAGGTTACTTCTTCACTAAGAAACTAAGTTAAAAGACTATTACTTAATGACACATATTCCATATACATTTGAAATAATTCTAATTATCTAATGAGTCTCGATAGTATATTTATTCACCATATTTATATTTTATTATGGTATAATAGATGTAAACAGTTTCAGTATTTTCTAATTCTCCATCACCAAATCTTAGGTTACTTCATAACTAAGAAACTAAGTTAAAAGACTATTACTTAATGACACATATTACATATACATTTGAAATAATTCAAATTATATAATGAGTCTCGATAGTATATTTATTCACCATATTCATATTGTATTATGGTATAATACATGTAAACTGTTTTAGTATTTTCTAATTCTCCATCACCAAATCTTAGGTTACTTCATCACTAAGAAACTAAGTTAAAAGACTATTACTTAATGACACATATTCCATATACATTTGAAATAATTCAAATTATCTAATGAGTCTCGATAGTATATTTACCCACCATATTCATATTGTATTATGGTATAATAGATGTATATAGTTTTAGTATTTTCTAATTCTCCATCACCAAATCTTAGGTTACTTCATCACTAAGAAACTAAGTTAAAAGACTATTACTTAATGACACATATTCCATATACATTTGAAATAATTCAAATTATCTAATAAGTCTCGATAGTATATTTATTCACCATATTCATATTGTATTTTGGTATAATAGATGTAATCAATTTCAGTATTTTCCTTCTTTTCCATCACCAAATTTTAGGTTACTTCTTCACCAAGAAACTAAGTTAAAAGACTATTACTTAATGACACATCTTCCATATACATTTGAAATAATTCAAATTATCTAATGAGTCTCGATAGTATATTTATCCACCATATTCATATTGTATTATGGTATAATAGATGTAAACAATTTCAGTATTTTCCTTCTTCTCCATCACCAAATTTTAGGTTACTTCTTCACTAAGAAACTAAGGTAAAAGACTATTACTTAATGACACATATTCCATATACATATGAAATAATTCAAATTATCTAATGAGTCTCGATAGTATATTTATTCACCATATTTATATTTTATTATGGTATAATAGATGTAAACAGTTCAGTATTTTCTAATTCTCCATCACCAAATCTTAGGTTACTTCATAACTAAGAAACTAAGTTAAAAGACTATTACTTAATGACACATATTACATATACATTTGAAATAATTCAAATTATATAATGAGTCTCGATAGTATATTTATTCACCATATTCATATTGTATTATGGTATAATACATGTAAACTGTTTTAGTATTTTCTAATTCTCCATCACCAAATCTTAGGTTACTTCATCACAAAGAAACTAAGTTAAAAGACTATTACTTAATGAAACATATTCCATATACATTTGAAATAATTCAAATTATCTAATGAGTCTCGATAGTATATTTACCCACCATATTCATATTGTATTATGGTATAATAGATGTAAATAGTTTTAGTATTTTCTAATTCTCCATTACCAAATCTAAGGTTACTTCATCACTAAGAAACTAAGTTAAAAGACTATTACTTAATGACACATATTCCATATACATTTGAAATAATTCAAATTATCTAATGAGTCTCGATAGTATATTTATTCACCATATTCATATTGTATTTTGGTATAATAGATGTAAACAATTTCAGTATTTTCCTTCTTTTCCATCACCAAATTTTAGGTTACTTCTTCACTAAGAAACTAAGTTAAAAGACTATTACTTAATGACACATATTCCATATACATTTGAAATAATTCAAATTATCTAATGAGTCTCGATAGTATATTTACCCACCATATTCATATTGTATTATGGTATAATAGATGTATATAGTTTTAGTATTTTCTAATTCTCCATCACCAAATCTTAGGTTACTTCATCACTAAGAAACTAAGTTAAAAGACTATTACTTAATGACACATATTCCATATACATTTGAAATAATTCAAATTATCTAATAAGTCTCGATAGTATATTTATTCACCATATTCATATTGTATTTTGGTATAATATATGTAATCAATTTCAGTATTTTCCTTCTTTTCCATCACCAAATTTTAGGTTACTTCTTCACCAAGAAACTAAGTTAAAAGACTATTACTTAATGACACATATTCCATATACATTTGAAATAATTCAAATTATCTAATGAGTCTCGATAGTATATTTATCCACCATATTCATATTGTATTATGGTATAATAGATGTAAACAATTTCAGTATTTTCCTTCTTCTCCATCACCAAATTTTAGGTTACTTCTTCACTAAGAAACTAAGGTAAAAGACTATTACTTAATGACACATATTCCATATACATTTGAAATAATTCAAATTATCTAATGAGTCTCGATAGTATATTTATTCACCATATTTATATTTTATTATGGTATAATAGATGTAAACAGTTCAGTATTTTCTAATTCTCCATCACCAAATCTTAGGTTACTTCATAACTAAGAAACTAAGTTAAAAGACTATTACTTAATGACACATATTACATATACATTTGAAATAATTCAAATTATATAATGAGTCTCGATAGTATATTTATTCACCATATTCATATTGTATTATGGTATAATACATTTAAACTGTTTTAGTATTTTCTAATTCTCCATCACCAAATCTTAGGTTACTTCATCACAAAGAAACTAAGTTAAAAGACTATTACTTAATGAAACATATTCCATATACATTTGAAATAATTCAAATTATCTAATGAGTCTCGATAGTATATTTACCCACCATATTCATATTGTATTATGGTATAATAGATGTAAATAGTTTTAGTATTTTCTAATTCTCCATTACCAAATCTAAGGTTACTTCATCACTAAGAAACTAAGTTAAAAGACTATTACTTAATGACTCATATTCCATATACATTTGAAATAATTCAAATTATCTAATGAGTCTCGATAGTATATTTATTCACCATATTCATATTGTATTTTGGTATAATAGATGTAAACAATTTCAGTATTTTCCTTCTTTTCCATCACCAAATTTTAGGTTACTTCTTCACCACGAAACTAAGTTAAAAGACTATTACTTAATGACACATGTTATATATACATTTGAAATAATTTAAATTATCTAATTAGTCTCGATAGTATATTTATCCACCATATTCATATTGTATTATGGTATAATAGATGTAAACAATTTCAGTATTTTCCTTCTTCTCCATCACCAAATTTTAGGTTACTTCTTCACTAAGAAACTAAGTTAAAAGACTATTACTTAATGACACATATTCCATATACATTTGAAATAATTCAAATTATCTAATGAGTCTCGATAGTATAATTATTCACCATATTTATATTTTATTATGGTATAATAGATGTAAACAGTTTCAGTATTTTCTAATTCTCCATCACCAAATCTTAGGTTACTTCATAACTAAGAAACTAAGTTAAAAGACTATTACTTAATGACACATATTCCATATACATTTGAAATAATTCAAATTATCTAATGAGTCTCGATAGTATATTTATCCACCATATTCATATTGTATTATGGTATAATAGATGTAAACAATTTCAGTATTTTCCTTCTTCTCCATCACCAAATTTTAGGTTACTTCTTCACTAAGAAACTAAGTTAAAAGACTATTACTTAATGACACATATTCCATATACATTTGAAATAATTCTAATTATCTAATGAGTCTCGATAGTATATTTATTCACCATATTTATATTTTATTATGGTATAATAGATGTAAACAGTTTCAGTATTTTCTAATTCTCCATCACCAAATCTTAGGTTACTTCATAACTAAGAAACTAAGTTAAAAGACTATTACTTAATGACACATATTACATATACATTTGAAATAATTCAAATTATATAATGAGTCTCGATAGTATATTTATTCACCATATTCATATTGTATTATGGTATAATACATGTAAACTGTTTTAGTATTTTCTAATTCTCCATCACCAAATCTTAGGTTACTTCATCACTAAGAAACTAAGTTAAAAGACTATTACTTAATGAAACATATTCCATATACATTTGAAATAATTCAAATTATCTAATGAGTCTCGATAGTATATTTACCCACCATATTCATATTGTATTATGGTATAATAGATGTAAATAGTTTTAGTATTTTCTAATTCTCCATTACCAAATCTAAGGTTACTTCATGACTAAGAAACTAAGTTAAAAGACTATTACTTAATGACACATATTCCATATACATTTGAAATAATTAAAATTATCTAATGAGTCTCGATAGTATATTTATTCACCATATTCATATTGTATTTTGGTATAATAGATGTAAACAATTTCCGTATTTTCCTTCTTTTCCATCACCAAATTTTAGGTTACTTCTTCACCAAGAAACTAAGTTAAAAGACTATTACTTAATGACACATGTTATATATACATTTGAAATAATTCAAATTATCTAATGAGTCTCGATAGTATATTTATCCACCATATTCATATTGTATTATGGTATAATAGATGTAAACAATTTCAGTATTTTCCTTCTTCTCCATCACCAAATTTTAGGTTACTTCTTCACTAAGAAACTAAGTTAAAAGACTATTACTTAATGACACATATTCCATATACATTTGAAATAATTCAAATTATCTAATGAGTCTCGATAGTATATTTATTCACCATATTTATATTTTATTATGGTATAATAGATGTAAACAGTTTCAGTATTTTCTAATTCTCCATCACCAAATCTTAGGTTACTTCATCACTAAGAAACTAAGTTAAAAGACTATTACTTAATGACACATGTTATATATACATTTGAAATAATTCAAATTATCTGATGAGTCTCGATAGTATATTTATCCACCATATTCATATTGTATTATGGTATAATAGATGTAAACAATTTCAGTATTTTCCTTCTTCTCCATCACCAAATTTTAGGTTACTTCTTCACTAAGAAACTAAGTTAAAAGACTATTACTTAATGACACATATTCCATATACATTTGAAATAATTCAAATTATCTAATGAGTCTCGATAGTATAATTAGTCACCATATTTATATTTTATTATGGTATAATAGATGTAAACAGTTTCAGTATTTTCTAATTCTCCATCACCAAATCTTAGGTTACTTCATAACTAAGAAACTAAGTTAAAAGACTATTACTTAATGACACATATTCCATATACATTTGAAATAATTCAAATTGTCTAATGAGTCTCGATAGTATATTTATCCACCATATTCATATTGTATTATGGTATAATAGATGTAAACAATTTCAGTATTTTCCTTCTTCTCCATCACCAAATTTTAGGTTACTTCTTCACTAAGAAACTAAGTTAAAAGACTATTACTTAATGACACATATTCCATATACATTTGAAATAATTCTAATTATCTAATGAGTCTCGATAGTATATTTATTCACCATATTTATATTTTATTATGGTATAATAGATGTAAACAGTTTCAGTATTTTCTAATTCTCCATCACCAAATCTTAGGTTACTTCATAACTAAGAAACTAAGTTAAAAGACTATTACTTAATGACACATATTACATATACATTTGAAATAATTCAAATTATATAATGAGTCTCGATAGTATATTTATTCACCATATTCATATTGTATTATGGTATAATAGATGTAAACAATTTCAGTATTTTCCTTCTTCTCCATCACCAAATTTTAGGTTACTTCTTCACTAAGAAACTAAGTTAAAAGACTATTACTTAATGACACATATTCCATATACATTTGAAATAATTCAAATTATCTAATGAGTCTCGATAGTATAATTAGTCACCATATTTATATTTTATTATGGTATAATAGATGTAAACAGTTTCAGTATTTTCTAATTCTCCATCACCAAATCTTAGGTTACTTCATAACTAAGAAACTAAGTTAAAAGACTATTACTTAATGACACATAATCCATATACATTTGAAATAATTCAAATTGTCTAATGAGTCTCGATAGTATATTTATCCACCATATTCATATTGTATTATGGTATAATAGATGTAAACAATTTCAGTATTTTCCTTCTTCTCCATCACCAAATTTTAGGTTACTTCTTCACTAAGAAACTAAGTTAAAAGACTATTACTTAATGACACATATTCCATATACATTTGAAATAATTCTAATTATCTAATGAGTCTCGATAGTATATTTATTCACCATATTTATATTTTATTATGGTATAATAGATGTAAACAGTTTCAGTATTTTCTAATTCTCCATCACCAAATCTTAGGTTACTTCATAACTAAGAAACTAAGTTAAAAGACTATTACTTAATGACACATATTACATATACATTTGAAATAATTCAAATTATATAATGAGTCTCGATAGTATATTTATTCACCATATTCATATTGTATTACGGTATAATAGATGTAAACAATTTCAGTATTTTCCTTCTTCTCCATCACCAAATTTTAGGTTACTTCTTCACTAAGAAACTAAGTTAAAAGACTATTACTTAATGACACATATTCCATATACATTTGAAATAATTCCAATTATCTAATGAGTCTCGATAGTATATTTATCCACCATATTCATATTGTATTATGGTATAATAGATGTAAACAATTTCAGTATTTTCCTTCTTCTCCATCACCAAATTTTAGGTTACTTCTTCACTAAGAAACTATGTTATAAGACTATTACTTAATGACACATATTCCATATACATTTGAAATAATTCAAATTATCTAATGAGTCTCGATAGTATATTTATCCACCATATTCATATTGTATTATGGTATAATAGATGTAAACAATTTCAGTATTTTCCTTCTTCTCCATCACCAAATTTTAGGTTACTTCTTCACTAAGAAACTAAGTTAAAAGACTATTACTTAATGACACATATTCCATATACATTTGAAATAATTCAAATTATCTAATGAGTCTCTATAGTATATTTATTCACCATATTCATATTGTATTATGGTATAATACATGTAAACAGTTTCAGTATTTTCTAATTCTCCATCACCAAATCTTAGGTTACTTCATCACTAAGAAACTAAGTTAAAAGACTATTACCTAATGACACATATTCCATATACATTTGAAATAATTCAAATTATCTAATGAGTCTCGATAGTATATTTATTCACCATATTCATATTGTATTATGGTATAATAGATGTAAATAGTTTCAGTATTTTCTAATTCTCCATCACCAAATCTTAGGTTACTTCATCACTAAGAAACTAAGTTAAAAGACTATTATTTAATGACACATATTACATAAACATTTGAAATAATTCAAATTATCTAATGAGTCTCGATAGTATATTTATTCACCATATTCATATTGTATTATGGTATAATACATGTAAACAGTTTCAGTATTTTCTAATTCTCCATCACCAAATCTTAGGTTACTTCATCACTAAGAAACTAAGTTAAAAGACTATTACTTAATGACACATATTCCATATACATTTGAAATAATTCAAATTATCTAATGAGTCTCGATAGTATATTTATCCACCATATTCATATTGTATTATGGTATAATAGATGTAAACAATTTCAGTATTTTCCTTCTTCTCCATCACTAAATTTTAGGTTACTTCTTCACTAAGAAACTAAGTTAAAAGACTATTACTTAATGACACATATTCCATATACATTTGAAATAATTCAAATTATCTAATGAGTCTCTATAGTATATTTATTCACCATATTCATATTGTATTATGGTATAATACATGTAAACAGTTTCAGTATTTTCTAATTCTCCATCACCAAATCTTAGGTTACTTCATCACTAAGAAACTAAGTTAAAAGACTATTACCTAATGACACATATTCCATATACATTTGAAATAATTCAAATTATCTAATGAGTCTCGATAGTATATTTATTCACCATATTCATATTGTATTATGGTATAATAGATGTAAATAGTTTCAGTATTTTCTAATTCTCCATCACCAAATCTTAGGTTACTTCATCACTAAGAAACTAAGTTAAAAGACTATTATTTAATGACACATATTCCATAAACATTTGAAATAATTCAAATTATCTAATGATTCTCGATAGTATATTTATTCACCATATTCATATTTTATTATGGTATAATACATGTAAACAGTTTCAGTATTTTCTAATTCTCCATCACCTAATCTTAGGTTACTTCATCACTAAGAAACTAAGTTAAAAGACTATTACCTAATGACACATATTCCATATACATTTGAAATAATTCAAATTATCTAATGAGTCTCGATAGTATATTTATCCACCATATTCATATTGTATTATGGTATAATAGATGTAAATAGTTTCAGTATTTTCTAATTCTCCATCACCAAATCTTAGGTTACTTCATCACTAAGAAACTAAGTTAAAAGACTATTATTTAATGACACATATTCCATATATATTTGAAATAATTCAAAATTATATAATGAGTCTCGATAGTATGTTTATTTACCATATTCATATTGTATTTTGGTATAATAGATGTAAACAATTTCAGTATTTTCCTTCTTCTCCATCACCAAATTTTAGGTTACTTCTTCACTAAGAAACTAAGTTAAAAGACTATTACTTAATGACACATATTCCATATACATTTAAAATAATTCCAATTATCTAATGAGTCTCGATAGTATATTTATCCACCATATTCATATTGTATTATGGTATAATAGATGTAAACAATTTCAGTATTTTCCTTCTTCTCCATCACCAAATTTTAGGTTACTTCTTCACTAAGAAACTAAGTTAAAAGACTATTACTTAATGACACATATTCCATATACATTTGAAATAATTCAAATTATCTAATGAGTCTCTATAGTATATTTATCCACCATATTCATATTGTATTATGGTATAATAGATGTAAACAATTTCAGTATTTTCCTTCTTCTCCATCACTAAATTTTAGGTTACTTCTTCACTAAGAAACTAAGTTAAAAGACTATTACTTAATGACACATATTCCATATACATTTGAAATAATTCAAATTATCTAATGAGTCTCAATAGTATATTTATTCACCATATTCATATTGTATTATGGTATAATACATGTAAACAGTTTCAGTATTTTCTAATTCTCCATCACCAAATCTTAGGTTACTTCATCACTAAGAAACTAAGTTAAAAGACTATTACCTAATGACACATATTCCATATACATTTGAAATAATTCAAATTATCTAATGAGTCTCGATAGTATATTTATTCACCATATTCATATTGTATTATGGTATAATACATGTAAACAGTTTCAGTATTTTCTAATTCTCCATCACCAAATCTTAGGTTACTTCATCACTAAGAAACTAAGTTAAAAGACTATTATTTAATGACACATATTCCATAAACATTTGAAATAATTCAAATTATCTAATGAGTCTCGATAATATATTTATTCACCATATTCATATTGTATTATGGTATAATACATGTAAACAGTTTCAGTATTTTCTAATTCTCCATCACCTAATCTTAGGTTACTTCATCACTAAGAAACTAAGTTAAAAGACTATTACCTAATGACACATATTCCATATACATTTGAAATAATTCAAATTATCTAATGAGTCTCGATAGTATATTTATCCACCATATTCATATTGTATTATGGTATAATAGATGTAAATAGTTTCAGTATTTTCTAATTCTCCATCACCAAATCTTAGGTTACTTCATCACTAAGAAACTAAGTTAAAAGACTATTATTTAATGACACATATTCCATATATATTTGAAATAATTCAAAATTATATAATGAGTCTCGATAGTATGTTTATTTACCATATTCATATTGTATTTTGGTATAATAGATGTAAACAATTTCAGTATTTTCCTTCTTCTCCATCACCAAATTTTAGGTTACTTCTTCACTAAGAAACTAAGTTAAAAGACTATTACTTAATGACACATATTCCATATACATTTAAAATAATTCCAATTATCTAATGAGTCTCGATAGTATATTTATCCACCATATTCATATTGTATTATGGTATAATAGATGTAAACAATTTCAGTATTTTCCTTCTTCTCCATCACCAAATTTTAGGTTACTTCTTCACTAAGAAACTAAGTTAAAAGACTATTAATTAATGACACATATTCCATATACATTTGAAATAATTCAAATTATCTAATGAGTCTCTATAGTATATTTATTCACCATATTCATATTGTATTATGGTATAATACATGTAAACAGTTTCAGTATTTTCTAATTCTCCATCACCAAATCTTAGGTTACTTCATCACTAAGAAACTAAGTTAAAAGACTATTACCTAATGACACATATTCCATATACATTTGAAATAATTCAAATCATCTAATGAGTCTCGATAGTATATTTATTCACCATATTCATATTGTATTATGGTATAATAGATGTAAATAGTTTCAGTATTTTCTAATTCTCCATCACCAAATCTTAGGTTACTTCATCACTAAGAAACTAAGTTAAAAGACTATTATTTAATGACACATATTCCATAAACATTTGAAATAATTCAAATTATCTAATGAGTCTCGATAGTATATTTATTCACCATATTCATATTGTATTATGGTATAATACATGTAAACAGTTTCAGTATTTTCTAATTCTCCATCACCAAATCTTAGGTTACTTCATCACTAAGAAACTAAGTTAAAAGACTATTACCTAATGACACATATTCCATATACATTTGAAATAATTCAAATTATCTAATGAGTCTCGATAGTATATTTATCCACCATATTCATATTGTATTATGGTATAATAGATGTAAATAGTTTCAGTATTTTCTAATTCTCCATCACCAAATCTTAGGTTACTTCATCACTAAGAAACTAAGTTAAAAGACTATTATTTAATGACACATATTCCATATATATTTGAAATAATTCAAAATTATATAATGAGTCTCGATAGTATGTTTATTTACCATATTCATATTGTATTTTGGTATAACAGATGTAAACAATTTCAGTATTTTCCTTCTTCTCCATCACCAAATTTTAGGTTACTTCTTCACTAAGAAACTAAGTTAAAAGACTATTACCTAATGACACATATTCCATATACATTTGAAATAATTCAAATTATCTAATGAGTCTCGATAGTATATTTATTCACCATATTCATATTGTATTATGGTATAATAGATGTAAATAGTTTCAGTATTTTCTAATTCTCCATCACCAAATCTTAGGTTACTTCATCACTAAGAAACTAAGTTAAAAGACTATTATTTAATGACACATATTCCATAAACATTTGAAATAATTCAAATTATCTAATGAGTCTCAATAGTATATTTATTCACCATATTCATATTGTATTATGGTATAATACATGTAAACAGTTTCAGTATTTTCTAATTCTCCATCACCAAAACTTAGGTTACTTCATCACTAAGAAACTAAGTTAAAAGACTATTACCTAATGACACATATTCCATATACATTTTAAATAATTCAAATTATCTAATGAGTCTCGATAGTATATTTATCCACCATATTCATATTGTATTATGGTATAATAGATGTAAATAGTTTCAGTATTTTCTAATTCTCCATCACCAAATCTTAGGTTACTTCATCACTAAGAAACTAAGTTAAAAGACTATTATTTAATGACACATATTCCATATATATTTGAAATAATTCAAAATTATATAATGAGTCTCGATAGTATGTTTATTTACCATATTCATATTGTATTTTGGTATAATAGATGTAAACAATTTCAGTATTTTCCTTCTTCTCCATCACCAAATTTTAGGTTACTTCTTCACTAAGAAACTAAGTTAAAAGACTATTACTTAATGACACATATTCCATATACATTTAAAATAATTCCAATTATCTAATGAGTCTCGATAGTATATTTATCCACCATATTCATATTGTATTATGGTATAATAGATGTAAACAATTTCAGTATTTTCCTTCTTCTCCATCACCAAATTTTAAGTTACTTCTTCACTAAGAAACTAAGTTAAAAGACTATTAATTAATGACACATATTCCATATACATTTGAAATAATTCAAATTATCTAATGAGTCTCTATAGTATATTTATTCACCATATTCATATTGTATTATGGTATAATACATGTAAACAGTTTCAGTATTTTCTAATTCTCCATCACCAAATCTTAGGTTACTTCATCACTAAGAAACTAAGTTAAAAGACTATTACCTAATGACACATATTCCATATACATTTGAAATAATTCAAATTATCTAATGAGTCTCGATAGTATATTTATTCACCATATTCATATTGTATTATGGTATAATAGATGTAAATTGTTTCAGTATTTTCTAATTCTCCATCACCAAATCTTAGGTTACTTCATCACTAAGAAACTAAGTTAAAAGACTATTATTTAATGACACATATTCCATAAACATTTGAAATAATTCAAATTATCTAATGAGTCTCGATAGTATATTTATTCACCATATTCATATTGTATTATGGTATAATACATGTAAACAGTTTCAGTATTTTCTAATTCTCCATCACCAAATCTTAGGTTACTTCATCACTAAGAAACTAAGTTAAAAGACTATTACCTAATGACACATATTCCATATACATTTGAAATAATTCAAATTATCTAATGAGTCTCGATAGTATATTTATCCACCATATTCATATTGTATTATGGTATAATAGATGTAAATAGTTTCAGTATTTTCTAATTCTCCATCACCAAATCTTAGGTTACTTCATCACTAAGAAACTAAGTTAAAAGACTATTATTTAATGACACATATTCCATATATATTTGAAATAATTCAAAATTATATAATGAGTCTCGATAGTATGTTTATTTACCATATTCATATTGTATTTTGGTATAACAGATGTAAACAATTTCAGTATTTTCCTTCTTCTCCATCACCAAATTTTAGGTTACTTCTTCACTAAGAAACTAAGTTAAAAGACTATTACCTAATGACACATATTCCATATACATTTGAAATAATTCAAATTATCTAATGAGTCTCGATAGTATATTTATCCACCATATTCATATTGTATTATGGTATAATAGATGTAAACAATTTCAGTATTTTCCTTCTTCTCCATCACCAAATTTTAGGTTACTTCTTCACTAAGAAACTAAGTTAAAAGACTATTACTTAATGACACATATTCCATATACATTTGAAATAATTCAAATTATCTAATGAGTCTCGATAGTATATTTATTCACCATATTCATATTGTATTATGGTATAATACATGTAAACAGTTTCAGTATTTTCTAATTCTCCATCACCAAAACTTAGGTTACTTCATCACTAAGAAACTAAGTTAAAAGACTATTACCTAATGACACATATTCCATATACATTTGAAATAATTCAAATTATCTAATGAGTCTCGATAGTATATTTATCCACCATATTCATATTGTATTATGGTATAATAGATGTAAATAGTTTCAGTATTTTCTAATTCTCCATCACCAAATCTTAGGTTACTTCATCACTAAGAAACTAAGTTAAAAGACTATTATTTAATGACACATATTCCATATATATATTTGAAATAATTCAAAATTATATAATGAGTCTCGATAGTATGTTTATTTACCATATTCATATTGTATTTTGGTATAATAGATGTAAACAATTTCAGTATTTTCCTTCTTTTCCATCACCAAATTTTAGGTTACTTCTTCACCAAGAAACTAAGTTAAACTACTATTACTTAATGACACATATTCCATATACATTTGAAATAATTCAAATCATCTAACGAGTCTCGATAGTATATTTATCCACCATATTCATATTGTATTATGGTATAATAGATGTAAACAATTTCAGTATTTTCCTTCTTCTTCATCACCAAATTTTAGGTTACTTCTTCACTAAGAAACTAAGTTAAAAGACTATTACTTAATGACACATATTCCATATACATTTGAAATAATTCCAATTATCTAATGAGTCTGGATAGTATATTTATCCACCATATTCATATTGTATTATGGTATAATAGATGTAAACAATTTCAGTATTTTCCTTCTTCTCCATCACCAAATTTTAGGTTACTTCTTCACTAAGAAACTATGTTATAAGACTATTACTTAATGACACATATTCCATATACATTTGAAATAATTCAAATTATCTAATGAGTCTCGATAGTATATTTATCCACCATATTCATATTGTATTATGGTATAATAGATGTAAACAATTTCAGTATTTTCCTTCTTCTCCATCACCAAATTTTAGGTTACTTCTTCACTAAGAAACTAAGTTAAAAGACTATTACTTAATGACACATATTCCATATACATTTGAAATAATTCAAATTATCTAATGAGTCTCTATAGTATATTTATTCACCATATTCATATTGTATTATGGTATAATACATGTAAACAGTTTCAGTATTTTCTAATTCTCCATCACCAAATCTTAGGTTACTTCATCACTAAGAAACTAAGTTAAAAGACTATTACCTAATGACACATATTCCATATACATTTGAAATAATTCAAATTATCTAATGAGTCTCGAT
Source organism: Vicia faba (assembly GCA_948472305.1). NCBI lineage: Eukaryota > Viridiplantae > Streptophyta > Magnoliopsida > Fabales > Fabaceae > Vicia > Vicia faba. Next base: position 3,167 of record CATIWC010002687.1, on the reverse strand, counting down.
AGTATATTTATTCACCATATTCATATTGTATTATGGTATAATAGATGTAAATAGTTTCAGTATTTTCTAATTCTCCATCACCAAATCTTAGGTTACTTCATCACTAAGAAACTAAGTTAAAAGACTATTATTTAATGACACATATTCCATAAACATTTGAAATAATTCAAATTATCTAATGAGTCTCGATAGTATATTTATTCACCATATTCATATTGTATTATGGTATAATACATGTAAACAGTTTCAGTATTTTCTAATTCTCCATCACCAAATCTTAGGTTACTTCATCACTAAGAAACTAAGTTAAAAGACTATTACTTAATGACACATATTCCATATACATTTTAAATAATTCAAATTATCTAATGAGTCTCGATAGTATATTTATCCACCATATTCATATTGTATTATGGTATATTAGATGTAAACAATTTCAGTATTTTCCTTCTTCTCCATCACCAAATTTTAGGTTACTTCTTCACTAAGAAACTAAGTTAAAAGACTATTACTTAATGACACATATTCCATATACATTTGAAATAATTCAAATTATCTAATGAGTCTCTATAGTATATTTATTCACCATATTCATATTGTATTATGGTATAATACATGTAAACAGTTTCAGTATTTTCTAATTCTCCATCACCAAATCTTAGGTTACTTCATCACTAAGAAACTAAGTTAAAAGACTATTACCTAATGACACATATTCCATATACATTTGAAATAATTCAAATTATCTAATGAGTCTCGATAGTATATTTATTCACCATATTCATATTGTATTATGGTATAATAGATGTAAATAGTTTCAGTATTTTCTAATTCTCCATCACCAAATCTTAGGTTACTTCATCACTAAGAAACTAAGTTAAAAGACTATTATTTAATGACACATATTCCATAAACATTTGAAATAATTCAAATTATCTAATGAGTCTCGATAGTATATTTATTCACCATATTCATATTGTATTATGGTATAATACATGTAAACAGTTTCAGTATTTTCTAATTCTCCATCACCTAATCTTAGGTTACTTCATCACTAAGAAACTAAGTTAAAAGACTATTACCTAATGACACATATTCCATATACATTTTAAATAATTCAAATTATCTAATGAGTCTCGATAGTATATTTATCCACCATATTCATATTGTATTATGGTATAATAGATGTAAATAGTTTCAGTATTTTCCTTCTTCTCCATCACCAAATTTTAGGTTACTTCTTCACTAAGAAACTAAGTTAAAAGACTATTACTTAATGACACATATTCCATATACATTTGAAATAATTCAAATTATCTAATGAGTCTCTATAGTATATTTATTCACCATATTCATATTGTATTATGGTATAATACATGTAAACAGTTTCAGTATTTTCTAATTCTCCATCACCAAATCTTAGGTTACTTCATCACTAAGAAACTAAGTTAAAAGACTATTACCTAATGACACATATTCCATATACATTTGAAATAATTCAAATTATCTAATGAGTCTCGATAGTATATTTATTCACCATATTCATATTGTATTATGGTATAATAGATGTAAATAGTTTCAGTATTTTCTAATTCTCCATCACCAAATCTTAGGTTACTTCATCACTAAGAAACTAAGTTAAAAGACTATTATTTAATGACACATATTCCATAAACATTTGAAATAATTCAAATTATCTAATGAGTCTCGATAGTATATTTATTCACCATATTCATATTGTATTATGGTATAATACATGTAAACAGTTTCAGTATTTTCTAATTCTCCATCACCTAATCTTAGGTTACTTCATCACTAAGAAACTAAGTTAAAAGACTATTACCTAATGACACATATTCCATATACATTTTAAATAATTCAAATTATCTAATGAGTCTCGATAGTATATTTATCCACCATATTCATATTGTATTATGGTATAATAGATGTAAATAGTTTCAGTATTTTCTAATTCTCCATCACCAAATCTTAGGTTACTTCATCACTAAGAAACTAAGTTAAAAGACTATTATTTAATGACACATATTCCATATATATTTGAAATAATTCAAAATTATATAATGAGTCTCGATAGTATGTTTATTTACCATATTCATATTGTATTTTGGTATAATAGATGTAAACAATTTCAGTATTTTCCTTCTTCTCCATCACCAAATTTTAGGTTACTTCTTCACTAAGAAACTAAGTTAAAAGACTATTACTTAATGACACATATTCCATATACATTTGAAATAATTCCAATTATCTAATGATTCTCGATAGTATATTTATTCACCATATTCATATTGTATTATGGTATAATAGATGTAAACAGTTTCATTATTTCCTAATTCTCCATCACCAAATCTTAGGTTACTTCATCACTAAGAAACTAAGTTAAAAGACTATTACTTAATGACACATATTCAATATACATTTGAAATAATTCAAATTATCTAATGAGTCTCGATAGTATATTTATCCACCATATTCATATTGTATTATGGTATAATAGATGTAAACAATTTCAGTATTTTCTAATTCTCCACCACCAAATCTTAGGTTACTTCATCACTAAGAAACTAAGTTAAAAGACTATTACTTAATGACACATATTTCATATACATTTGAAATAATTCAAATTATCTAATGAGTCTCGATAGTATATTTATTCACCATATTCAAATTGTATTATGGTATAATAGATATAAACAATTTCAGTATTTTCTAATTCTCCATCACCAAATTTTAGGTTACTTCATCACTAAGAAACTAAGTTAAAAGACTATTACCTAATGACACATATTCCATATACATTTTAAATAATTCAAATTATCTAATGAGTCTCGATAGTATATTTATCCACCATATTCATATTGTATTATAGTATAATAGATGTAAATAGTTTCAGTATTTTCTAATTCTCCATCACCAAATCTTAGGTTACTTCATCACTAAGAAACTAAGTTAAAAGACTATTATTTAATGACACATATTCCATATATATTTGAAATAATTCAAAATTATATAATGAGTCTCGATAGTATGTTTATTTACCATATTCATATTGTATTTTGGTATAATAGATGTAAACAATTTCAGTATTTTCCTTCTTCTCCATCACCAAATTTTAGGTTACTTCTTCACTAAGAAACTAAGTTAAA